>JAWPHD010018015.1:0-41837 GCA_037043455.1 Cyrtodaria siliqua
TAGATATTCAGTTCTTACACATATATATTCAGTTCTAACACATATATATTCAGTTCTTACACATATATATTCAGTTCTTACACATATATATTCAGTTCTTACACATATATATTCAGTTCTTACACATATATATTCAGTTCTTACGCATATATATTCCGTTCTTACGCATATATATTCCGTTCTTACGCATATATATTCCGTTCTTACGCATATATATTCAGTTCTTACGCATATATATTCAGTTCTTACACATGTATATTCCGTTCTTACTCATATATATTCCGTTCTTACGCAGAGATATTCCATTCTTACGCATATATATTCAGTTCTTAGGCATATATATTCCGTTCTTACGCATATATATTCAGTTCTTACACATATATATTCAGTACTCACACATATATATTCAGTTCTTACACATATATATTCAGTTCTTACACATATATATTCAGTTCTTACACATATATATTCAGTTCTTACGCATATATATTCCGGTCTTACTCATATATATTCCTTTCATACGCATATATATTCCGTTCTTACGCATATATATTCCGTTCTTAGGCATATATATTCAGTTTTTTACGCATATATTCAGTTCTTACGCATATATTCAGTTCTTACGCATATATACTCCGTTCTTACACATATATATTCAGTTCTTACACATATATATTCAGTTCTTACACATATATATTCAGTTCTTACACATATATATTCAGTTCTTACGCATATATATTCCGTTCTTACGCAGAGATATTCCATTCTTACGCATATATATTCAGTTCTTAGGCATATATATTCCGTTCTTACGCATATATATTCAGTTCTTACACATATATATTCAGTTCTCACACATATATATTCAGTTCTTACACATATATAGTCAGTTCTTACACATATATATTCAGTTCTTACACATATATATTCAGTTCTTACGCATATATATTCCGGTCTTACGCATATATATTCCTTTCATACGCATATATATTCCGTTCTTACGCATATATATTCAGTTCTTAGGCATATATATTCCGTTCTTACGCATATATATTCAGTTCTTACACATATATATTCAGTTCTTACACATATATATTCAGTTCTTACACATATATATTCAGTTCTTACACATATATATTCAGTTCTTACACATATATATTCCGTTCTTACGCATTTATATTCAGTTCTTACACATATATATTCAGTTCTTACACATATATATTCAGTTCTTACACATATATATTCAGTTCTTACACATATATATTCAGTTCTTACACATATATATTCAGTTCTTACCCATATATATTCCGTTCTTACGCATATATATTCCGTTCTTACGCATATATGTTCTTTTTTTACTCATATATTCAGTTCTTACGCATATATTCAGTTCTTAGGCATATATACTCCGTTCTTACACATATATATTCAGTTCTTACACATATATATTCAGTTCTAACACATATATATTCAGTTCTTACACATATATATTTAGTTCTTACACATATATATTCAGTTCTTACACATATATATTCAGTTCTTACGCATATATATTCCGTTCTTACGCATATATATTCCGTTCTTACGCATATATATTCCGTTCTTACGCATATATATTCAGTTCTTACGCATATATATTCAGTTCTTACACATGTATATTCCGTTCTTACTCATATATATTCCGTTCTTACGCAGAGATATTCCATTCTTACGCATATATATTCAGTTCTTAGGCATATATATTCCGTTCTTACGCATATATATTCAGTTCTTAGGCATATATATTCCGTTCTTACGCATATATATTCAGTTCTTACACATATATATTCAGTTCTCACACATATATATTCAGTTCTTACACATATATAGTCAGTTCTTACACATATATATTCAGTTCTTACACATATATATTCAGTTCTTACGCATATATATTCCGGTCTTACGAATATATATTCCTTTCATACGCATATATATTCCGTTCTTACGCATATATATTCAGTTCTTAGGCATATATATTCCGTTCTTACGCATATATATTCAGTTCTTACACATATATATTCAGTTCTTACACATATATATTCAGTTCTTACACATATATATTCAGTTCTTACACATATATATTCAGTTCTTACACATATATATTCCGTTCTTACGCATTTATATTCAGTTCTTACACATATATATTCAGTTCTTACACATATATATTCAGTTCTTACACATATATATTCAGTTCTTACACATATATATTCAGTTCTTACACATATATATTCAGTTCTTACCCATATATATTCCGTTCTTACGCATATAATATATTCCGTTCTTACGCATATATGTTCTTTTTTACGCATATATTCAGTTCTTACGCTATATTCAGTTCTTAGGCATATATACTCCGTTCTTACACATATATATTCAGTTCTTACACATATATATTCAGTTCTAACACATATATATTCAGTTCTTACACATATATATTTAGTTCTTACACATATATATTCAGTTCTTACACATATATATTCAGTTCTTACGCATATATATTCCGTTCTTACGCATATATATTCCGTTCTTACGCATATATATTCCGTTCTACGCATATATATTCAGTTCTTACGCATATATATTCAGTTCTTACACATGTATATTCCGTTCTTACTCATATATATTCCGTTCTTACGCAGAGATATTCCATTCTTACGCATATATATTCAGTTCTTAGGCATATATATTCCGTTCTTACGCATATATATTCAGTTCTTACACATATATATTCAGTACTCACACATATATATTCAGTTCTTACACATATATATTCAGTTCTTACACATATATATTCAGTTCTTACACATATATATTCAGTTCTTACGCATATATATTCCGGTCTTACGCATATATATTCCTTTCATACGCATATATATTCCGTTCTTACGCATATATATTCAGTTCTTAGGCATATATATTCGTTCTTACGCATATATATTCAGTTCTTACACATATATATTCAGTTCTTACGCATATATATTCAGTTCTTACACATATATATTCCGTTCTGATGCATATATATTCAGTTCTTTCGCATATATATTCAGTTCTTACACATATATATTTCAGTTCTTACACATATATATTCAGTTCTTACACATATATATTTAGTTCTAACACATATATATTCAGTTCTTACACATATATATTCAGTTCTTACACATATATATTCAGTTCTTACCCATATATATTCCGTTCTTACGCATATATATTCCGTTCTTACGCATATATATTCTTTTTTACGCATATATTCAGTTCTTACGCATATATTCAGTTCTTAGGCATATATACTCCGTTCTTACACATATATATTCAGTTCTTACACATATATATTCAGTTCTAACACATATATATTCAGTTTCTTACACATATATATTCAATTCTTACACATATATATTCCGTTCTTACGCATATATATTCAGTTATTACGCATATATTCAGTTCTTACGCATATATATTCAGTTCTTACACATATATATTCAGTTCCTAAACATATATTTTCAGTTCTTACACATATATATACAGTTCTTACACATATATATTCAGTTCTTACACATATATATTCAGTTCTTACGCATATATATTCAGTTCTTACACATATATATTCAGTTCTCACACATATATATTCAGTTCTTACACATATATATTCAGTTCTTACGCATATATATTCCTGTCTTACGCATATATATTCCTTTCATACGCATATATATTCCGTTCTTACGCATATATATTCAGTTCTTAGGCATATATATTCCGTTCTTACGCATATATATTCAGTTCTTACACATATATATTCAGTTCTTACACATATATATTCAGTTCTTACACATATATATTCAGTTCTAACACATATATATTCAGTTCTTACACATATATATTCAGTTCTTACACATATATATTCCGTTCTTACGCATATATATTCAGTTATTACGCATATATTCAGTTCTTACGCATATATATTCAGTTCTTACACATATATATTCAGTTCTTACACATATATTTTCAGTTCTTACAATATATATTCAGTTCTTACGCATATATTTCAGTTCACATATATATTCAGATTCTTACGCATATATAATTCTGTTTATTCTCATTATATTCAGTTCTTACACATATATATATTCATGTCTTACACATATATATTCAGTTCTTACACATATATATTCCATTCTTACGCATATATATTCCATTCTTACGCATATATTCAGTTCTTACGCATATATTTCAGTTTTTACGCATATATATTCAGTTCTTACACATATATATTCAGTTCTTATACATATATATTCAGTTCTTACACACATATAATCAGTTCTTACGCATATATTCCGTTCTTACGCATATATATTCAGTTCTTACGAATATATTCAGTTCTTACGCATATATATTCAGTTATTACACATATATATTCCGTTCTTACGCATATATATTCAATTCTTACACATATATATTCAGTTCTTACTCATATATATATTCCGTTCTTACACATATATATTCAGTTCTTACGCATATATATTCAGTTCTTACACATATATATTCAGTTCTTACACATATATATTCAGTACTAACACATATATATTCAGTTCTTACACATATATATCCCGTTCTTACGCATATATATTCCGTTCTTACACATATATATTCAGTTCTTACGCATATATTCAGTTCTTACGCATATATACTCCGTTCTTACACATATATATTCAGTTCTTACACATGTATATTCCGTTCTTACTCATATATATTCCGTTCTTACGCAGAGATATTCCATTCTTACGCATATATATTCCGTTCTTAGGCATATACATTCCGTTCTTACGCATATATATTCAGTTCTTACACATATATATTCAGTTCTTACGCATATATATTCAGTTCTGACACATATATATTCAGTTCTTACACATATATATATATTCATGTCTTACACATATATATTCAGTTCTTACACATATATATTCCATTCTTACGCATATATATTCCGTTCTTACACATATATATTCAGTTCTTACACATATATATTCAGTTCTTACACATATATATTCAGTTCTTACACATATATATTCAGTTCATACCCATATATATTCCGTTCTTACGCATATATATTCCGTTCTTACGCATATATATTCAGTTTTTTACGCATATATTCAGTTCTTACGCATATATTGAGTTCTTACGCATATATACTCCGTTCTTACATATATATATTCAGTTCTTACACATATATATTCAGTTCTTACACATATATATTCAGTTTCTTACACATATATATTCAGTTCTTACGCATATATATTCTGTTCTTACGCAGAGATATTCCATTCTTACGCATATATATTCAGTTCTTAGGCATATATATTCCGTTCTTACGCATATATATTCAGTTCTTACACATATATATTCAGTTCTCACACATATATATTCAGTTCTTACAAATATATATTCAGTTCTTACACATATATATTCAGTTCTTACACATATATATTCAGTTCTTACGCATATATATTCCGGTCTTACGCATATATATTCCTTTCATACGCATATATATTCCGTTCTTACGCATATATATTCAGTTCTTAGGCATCTATATTCCGTTCTTACGCATATATATTCAGTTCTTACACATATATATTCAGTTCTTACACATATATATTCAGTTCTTACACATATATATTCAGTTCTTACACATATATATTCAGTTCTTAAACATATATATTCCGTTCTTACGCATATATATTCAGTTCTTACACATATATATTCAGTTCTTACGCATATATATTCAGTTCTTACACATATATATTCAGTTCTTACACATATATATTCAGTTCTTACCCATATATATTCCGTTCTTACGCATATATATTCCGTTCTTACGCATATATATTCTTTGTATACGCATATATTCAGTTCTTACGCATATATTCAGTTCTTAGGCATATATACTCCGTTCTTACATATATATATTCAGTTCTTACACATATATATTCAGTTCTAACACATATATATTCAGTTCTTACACATATATATTCAGTTCTTACACATATATATTCAGTTCTTACACATATATATTCAGTTCTTACACATATATATTCAGTTCTTACGCATATATATTCCGTTCTTACGCATATATATTCCGTTCTTACGCATATATATTCCGTTCTTACGCATATATATTCAGTTCTTACGCATATATATTCAGTTCTTACACATGTATATTCCGTTCTTACTCATATATATTCCGTTCTTACGCAGAGATATTCCATTCTTACGCATATATATTCAGTTCTTAGGCATATATATTCCGTTCTTACGCATATATATTCAGTTCTTACACATATATATTCAGTACTCACACATATATATTCAGTTCTTACACATATATATTCAGTTCTTACACATATATATTCAGTTCTTACACATATATATTCAGTTCTTACGCATATATATTCCGGTCTTACTCATATATATTCCTTTCATACGCATATATATTCCGTTCTTACGCATATATATTCCGTTCTTAGGCATATATATTCAGTTTTTTACGCATATATTCAGTTCTTACGCATATATTCAGTTCTTACGCATATATACTCCGTTCTTACACATATATATTCAGTTCTTACACATATATATTCAGTTCTTACACATATATATTCAGTTCTTACACATATATATTCAGTTCTTACGCATATATATTCCGTTCTTACGCAGAGATATTCCATTCTTACGCATATATATTCAGTTCTTAGGCATATATATTCCGTTCTTACGCATATATATTCAGTTCTTACACATATATATTCAGTTCTCAAACATATATATTCAGTTCTTACACATATATAGTCAGTTCTTACACATATATATTCAGTTCTTACACATATATATTCAGTTCTTACGCATATATATTCCGGTCTTACGCATATATATTCCTTTCATACGCATATATATTCCGTTCTTACGCATATATATTCAGTTCTTAGGCATATATATTCCGTTCTTACGCATATATATTCAGTTCTTACACATATATATTCAGTTCTTACACATATATATTCAGTTCTTACACATATATATTCAGTTCTTACACATATATATTCAGTTCTTACACATATATATTCCGTTCTTACGCATTTATATTCAGTTCTTACACATATATATTCAGTTCTTACACATATATATTCAGTTCTTACACATATATATTCAGTTCTTACACATATATATTCAGTTCTTACACATATATATTCAGTTCTTACCCATATATATTCCGTTCTTACGCATATATATTCCGTTCTTACGCATATATGTTCTTTTTTTACTCATATATTCAGTTCTTACGCATATATTCAGTTCTTAGGCATATATACTCCGTTCTTACACATATATATTCAGTTCTTACACATATATATTCAGTTCTAACACATATATATCAGTTCTTACACATATATATTTAGTTCTTACACATATATATTCAGTTCTTACACATATATATTCAGTTCTTACGCATATATATTCCGTTCTTACGCATATATATTCCGTTCTTACGCATATATATTCCGTTCTTACGCATATATATTCAGTTCTTACGCATATATATTCAGTTCTTACTCATATATATTCCGTTCTTACGCAGAGATATTCCATTCTTACGCATATATATTCAGTTCTTAGGCATATATATTCCGTTCTTACGCATATATATTCAGTTCTTAGGCATATATATTCCGTTCTTACGCATATATATTCAGTTCTTACACATATATATTCAGTTCTCACACATATATATTCAGTTCTTACACATATATAGTCAGTTCTTACACATATATATTCAGTTCTTACACATATATATTCAGTTCTTACGCATATATATTCCGGTCTTACGAATATATATTCAGTTCTTACACATATATATTCCGTTCTTACGCATATATATTCAGTTCTTACACATATATATTCAGTTCTAACACATATATATTCAGTTCTTACACATATATATTCAGTTCTTACACATATATATTCAGTTCTTACCCATATATATTCCGTTCTTACGCATATATATTCCGTTCTTACACATATATATTCAGTTCTTACACATATATATTCAGTTCTTACACATATATATTCCGTTCTTACGTATATATATTCAGTTCTTACACATATATATTCAGTTCTTACACATATATATTCAGTTCTTACACATATATATTCATTTCTAACGCAAATATATATTCAGTTCTTACACATATATATTCAGTTCTTACACATATATATTCAGTTCTTACCCATATATATTCCGTTCTTACGCATATATATTCCGTTCTTACGCATATATATTCTTTTTTTACGCATATATTCAGTTCTTACGCATATATTCAGTTCTTACGCATATATACTCCGTTCCTACAGATATATATTCAGTTCTTACACATATATATTCAGTTCTTACACATATATATTCAGTTCTTACACGTATATATTCAGTTCTTACACATATATATTCAGTTCTTACACATATATATTCAGTTCTTACAAATATATATTCCGTTCTTACGCATATATATTCAGTTCTTACGCATATATTCAGTTCTTACGCATATATATTCAGTTCTTACACATATATATTCAGTTCTTACGCATATATATTCAGTTCTTACACATATATATTCCGTTCTTACGCATATATATTCAGTTCTGACACATATATATTCAGTTCTTACACATATATATATTCATGTCTTACACATATATATTCAGTTCTTACACATATATATTCCATTCTTACGCATATATATTCCATACTTACGCATATATTCAGTTCTTACGCATATATTTCAGTTTTTACGCATAAATATTCAGTTCTTACACATATATATTCAGTTCTTACACATATATATTCAGTTCTTACACACATATAATCAGTTCTTACGCATATATTCCGTTCTTACGCATATATATTCAGTTCTTACGAATATATTCAGTTCTTACGCATATATATTCAGTTCTTACACATATATATTCAGTTCTTACACATATATATTCAGTTCTTACACACATATAATCAGTTCTTACGCATATATTCCGTTCTTACGCATATATATTCAGTTCTTACGAATATATTCAGTTCTTACGCATATATATTCAGTTATTACACATATATATTCCGTTCTTACGCATATATATTCAATTCTTACACATATATATTCAGTTCTTACTCATATATATATTCCGTTCTTACACATATATATTCAGTTCTTACGCATATATATTCAGTTCTTACACATATATATTCAGTTCTTACACATATATATTCAGTACTAACACATATATATTCAGTTCTTACACATATATATTCCGTTCTTACGCATATATATTCCGTTCTTACACATATATATTCAGTTCTTACGCATATATTCAGTTCTTACGCATATATACTCCGTTCTTACACATTTATATTCAGTTCTTACACATGTATATTCCGTTCTTACTCATATATATTCCGTTCTTACGCAGAGATATTCCATTCTTACGCATATATATTCCGTTCTTAGGCATATACATTCCGTTCTTACGCATATATATTCAGTTCTTACACATATATATTCAGTTCTCACACATATATATTCAGTTCTTACACATATATATTCAGTTCTTACACATATATATTCAGTTCTTACACATATATATTCAGTTCTTACGCATATATATTCCGGTCTTACGCATATATATTCCTTTCATACGCATATATATTCCGTTCTTACGCATATATATTCAGGTCTTAGGCATATATATTCCGTTCTTACGCATATATATTCAGTTCTTACACATATATATTCAGTTCTTACAAATATATATTCAGTTCTTACGCATATATATTCAGTTCTTACACATATATATTCAGTTCTTACACATATATATTCAGTTCTTACACATATATATTCAGTTCTTACACATATATATTCAGTTCTTACACATATATATTCCGTTCTTACGTATATATATTCAGTTCTTACACATATATATTCAGTTCTTACACATATATATTCAGTTCTTACACATATATATTCAGTTCTAACACATATATATTCAGTTCTTACACATATATATTCAGTTCTTACACATATATATTCAGTTCTTACCCATATATATTCCGTTCTTACGCATATATATTCCGTTCTTACGCATATATATTCTTTTTTTACGCATATATTCAGTTCTTACGCATATATTCAGTTCTTAGGCATATATACTCCGTTCTTACACATATATATTCAGTTCTTACAGATATATATTCAGTTCTAACACATATATATTCAGTTCTTACACATATATATTCAGTTCTTACACATATATATTCCGTTCTTACGCATATATATTCAGTTATTACGCATATATTCAGTTCTTACGCATATATTCAGTTCTTACACATATATATTCAGTTCTTACCAGTCAGGACGCACGGGAACGTAAACACGTGCATAGACCTAAGTGTTCTACTCATTTCACCACAGTAGTTTGACGCAAAATAGTCCCATTATCGGGTCACGTGCTGTTTAATTGAAATGTGTATGACCTTATAAAACACACTATAAATCGAAAATGACTGTATTAAAAACGTCAAAAGTGTGCATGTTCATGTGTTATATAATGTTCTTTGATGTAGTTGTTGAATAAATGTCTCAAAACTCTTTACTTGTCATTATTGTGATGAACGCCGTTCGTTATTAAATCTTGACGTTTTTTAAATCCATTTTATTGTCAAAAGTTCATTTTGTGCGCCCATTTGGTGTCATCACAGATTTTCCTAATATTTTGGAATTAGATAGTCCGATACCTCGACTACGTTTTCTGAAAATATTAGGAAAATCTGTGATGACACCAAATGGGCGCACAAAATGAACCAACCTCACTAACGGAAACTTCGTTAATCAGCCCAAATGGCTGAAATATGCGGTGTGAACATTCTGAACCATGTAAATTGATGATCTCGAAATTAGGGATTCAACTGGCCAACAGTGTGTGAGTTATTAAACAATATTGTTTAACATATCACCCAATTAAAACAATCGAACTAACAGTATTTCGGTAACCTATTTATAACGTATTCGATATTTGAAAAATACCCCCATGCGGAACCTCATGAAAGGAAGACGCCATTTTGTTTGAAAGGTGACACTTCGGGTCAGCGTTTTCTTCTAATTTGAGAGGATTTTATCAGAATATGGCCAACAAGGAATGTTATAAAGTGTTATAATGAGGAGTTTAAGCAAAATAAAATGGTAAGTATCATGTTATGTTGGATACTTTCGTTGTAACTGGTGTTAAATGACGGACCTGCGAACAGCTGATTTTGCTAAAAATGCAGGAAATTTGGCTGCTGGACGTGAGACCCGAAATGGGCGGTTTGGGAGGCTTTTCGCGAAATATTTTTATTAAAATGGCGTAATTTTTACAAATCATTGATTGGTTGAAATTTGTATAGTTGTTCACGATTGTTTAATAACTTTTAAATGCGCTAAAATTTAAAAATTCGGTCTCTTTGTTCCTGCCTGCTTGTATGGTTAGCCATTTTTTTCACATTGGGTCGAATTCCCGTAGTTCTTGGTCAAAAAAGCGATATTTCAGTTCATTTTGGAAATATTTGATTTTAAGAAACACATCAGTATTTATTTGCGATTTATATAAGTACTATTGTGATGGTTTTGGCGTGATATTTGTTATTTGGCAATAACTTAAACACAGTTGGTGTAAATCGTGTTAGGGGGCATCTCACAGTTATTACAGTACGTTCGCGGTGCACAGTTCTGTTTACAGTCCACACAGCTGCAACATTTTTTTTCACCATTTTTGTGGAGACTGCTCATTAAACTTGTTTATAGATCTACTTTAGATTAAAATTTGACATCAGTATTGTTTCATAATTATTTTTTTAGTTATTTGTAATTTACAATATATTTTAATGTTCATTTACTGCAGATGCTATAGCCAGTGTCAAAATTCGCAAGTTTTAAAATTAGAAAATTAACATTTTTTTTTTCAGATTCTTTGAATGTTACTGTGCTAGAGTAGCTTGTTTGCGTTGATTTTTTTGTACAACTGAACTAGGATATGTAGTACACAGGCTTAGGATATTGATTGAACTCTGTGTATAATTGTTGTATGTATGTGTGCATATATAAACACACCCAGTGACCCTTCATTTTGTATAAGGGGTGTCCGTGGCCAAGTGGTTAGAGTCTCTGACTTGAAATCACTTGCTCCTCACCACTGTAGGTTCGATCCCTCAGGGACATAGGCATCTTTATGTGAGGAAGCTATCCAGCTGGCTTGCGGAATGTCGGTGGTTGTACCCAGGTGCCCGCACGTGCACTAATATTGCCCGGAGGGGCACCTGGGGTCTTCCTCCATGAGTGGAAGCTGGAAAGTCGCCATATGACAGCTGTTGGTGCAACTATAAAATTCAATTCAATTCGTTTTGTATAATTAATGCACATTTTAATAAAAGGCGGTCCGGGTTGGCTAAAAGGGGAGGCTTATCTGTGACATGGAACTGTAATGTATATCTGTTTGTTTATTATATACATAGCTTCAACATATTCAGGTACCAAATGTATAAAAAACAAAAAGTAGTGTGTTGTTTTTTATACATTCCTGGACGGATGAATTGAAAACTGTTTGCAAAATGTAATTCACTGTATAAAACCTGTGGGTGGGGTATGCCACGCAAAGGCAATTTTTTTTATATAATTATATCAAATATTTTCTTTTATAAACATATCTATGATTATAAATATCCTTTTTTTAACACTTTAGATCCCCTCCACCCCCAACACCACGCGGAATCATTGACTCGACTGAGTATGAATGCCATGCCCAAACACTGGAACTTCCTAAATTTCCCCCATGAACTTCCAAATTTGATATGCAGGAAGTTCAGACTTCCTAAATTTGAACCTTAGTGGAAGCCCTGGTGATATGGAACCACATGGTTGATAAAATGTAATAGAACCCTTAATAGAAGTTTACAGCATCATATTTAAACATGTTCAGCATGTTTGTGCAGTTAAACTATATAATTACCTTATTATTGCAAAATTTCATAAAGAATATCAACAAAAAACTATTTTCAACCCCAAAATAGAGCTTTTGCTAACTGTATGTAAAGCGTCTTATGATGGTCAAAACAAGACATACTTAAGCCATATAGCTAATACATAGAGGATCTTAAAGGAGCCCTTTTATACCTCGTGTTTCTTGTTTATATTTATTACTGAACACTATATAAACACACTGCAACTCATGTTTTGGTGATATATCGCTTTCCGTGCTTTTTATCGCCAGGTAAAAAATCACCTGTTGACCGATACAATAACCGTATTCGCTTCGGGTTTATTTCCGCTGATTTCCGGTGTGTGACGTCACACAAAGTACCGCGCCATATCTTTTTTTTTTTTTTCTTTTTTTTTTTTAATTTCGATCACCAAAGTGGTGGTCCGTTTATTCTCCCCGTCATAGGTGCACGAGGGTCGGGGAGGACCATCCCTCTGTGCACCTTACAATATATTATGCATACAATTATATACAATATAACATTGAAAAAAAATCATATATAATGTGTAGAAAAGTTATTAATTGGGGATTTTTTCTTTTTTATCTATTCTTGAGGTCATGAGTGGGTGATCTTTAATAAAAAACATTGTGATTGTTAAATATCAATTGATAGTTGTATACCATATCTTAAATATAATTACCTTTCATTGTTAGTTCTATTTTGTTTAAAGACAATGTGTCCTTTTTATCTTTTGTAAGGGGAGATGACTTGTAAGACATTGTCTTGTTCATAATAGAACTATTACCATCTTTTGTCTGTAATTAGTATTTGTTCCATCGGATTTAGAATGAGGGTAGAGTGGCAGTCTGAGCAAGCTTCATAAAATAAAATTGGCAGGGCGAATGCCTGTTAAATATTTAAATACTCAGCTTATCTGTAGTTCTTGCATTACAAATTTATCTCCCATTCATGACCTAGTAATAAATACAAAGTTTTTACAAATGTATTGAATAATATATGACTATGTTTATGTATGGTTTAAAGCATATTGGCATGAGATATGTACATATTTTACTTGTATTACAATTGTATGCTAAACTTTACATCATGATGAAGATTACCAAGGGGTAATAACAAGCATCGACTTATTAAATATCTGACAGATTGACAACACAGACAGGTTCTCAATATTTTATTGAGATAACTTAGATCATACTTTCTTGAAGTATTAAAGGCAACTGTCACTGAAAGCATGAAATACATAGGGATGAAATTGTTTATTGACTGCAGACTCATTTCTGAGAGAGCTTGTTGCATCACAGAAGTTCAGGGATTTGCTCTCCTATAACATGAAGCCGTGGCTTACGTTTTCTCTGACCATTGGCAAGTGCATTAAAAACATGTCTACGAACGGCAAGACGATTTTTGAAATGAACCGTCCTCCGACGTGCACACGCGTTTGACTTTTTAATGTGTGGACTTTCCGTAGAGATTCTCTGCCCTAGACATAAACTGATACACTGATTTTTATAAGTGTACAACTTACCTAAAATGATCATTTGTTATCCATTTCAAACTAAAATGTTAATAAAAAAACAAAAAACATTATGATATGAAATACATTAGTTTAAATCTATTATCTAGGTACTATGCACTGTTTGAACGGCAAAATACAGGTGTCAGTGCAGTGACGTCTTACAAGAAACGTTAACGCACGGTCTGAAATTGTCCACACGTTTTTTGGTCAAACGCAAGTCACATGGTGCATATGTAAACGTCCTTTTGCAACAAACCCAAATGTCAAATAAATGAGACTAATCGATTGCATACTTTCATAGTTTGTCTTTGTTGTTTGTGTTTATTAACATATCACTTATTATGCGATAATCAACGTGTTACACCACTGAGGTGGCGGCAGGCATACACAGTGGGAATTAGACAAATGTACACATTGATCGCATAATTGTCATTCGAAGGTCTAAGGGTAAGAGTTATATAAATATCACCATTCCATGTTCTGTCCAAGTTCTTCTCCAGAATACTCTATTTTTATCATAAGTAATAAATCGGGCAACAGGTATTGCTAATTCAAAGCAGGTGTTACCTTTTTTCTGGCATTTTAATAAGATCTCACATATTTACCCCCAATATATATATTTTTTTAAATTATTTATATAAAAAAACTGGCCCATTAAATTATGTTCCGGTTTCTAACCAACCCCGTTTTGAAGGGCTGACCTCAAACATTTTATGCCAAATCTAATTTCTGTATCCTGTAATATATGATGATATCAACAAATATATGTTTGAAGTTTGTTTATCAGATTACAAAATAATGAGTCAGGGCTTTTTTCATGATTTTGGGAACATGACCCGTACCCCTGGAATTGGGAATTTTAACGCGATTTTTCATAAAATTGGGAATTTTAGCGCGATTTTTTTTATTAAAATTCGGAAAAATATAAAGTAAAGCATTCCTTTCATAATTATATCTTTAATACCTTTTTTTGTACACCAAGATAAACAGAAGCATTTATTTAAGCTTTAAACCCCAATCATTGGATTGGCACACTAATATATATATATATATTTATTTTTTTTAAATTCGGAATTATTTCCTCTTAATTGGGAAAAAAATATATGTTTTGGCATTGGGAATATGACCGAATTTCGGCTATAAAACAGCCAAAAAAAACCTGTGAGTGAAGAAAAAGATAATTCTCTCTACTTATCTACCCTATTTGTTTGAGCAGGTAATGAGCGACATATATAATTTTATTAGGTATTATAATATTATGTCTAATTATAAGGTTTATATTCCCACCGCCATTCATTTTTCTTATGTAGTAGCCTCGTTTTTGGTGTATATATTTATAAATGAGAGCTCTATAAAGTTATATTGGACTAATTATGCTTTGTTCCATACAGCACTGAATTCACCACCAATAAAGATGTAATACACATGGTAATAAAACTGATGCCATATAAGCTGGCTAACAGTGGCTAAGTACTGCGAAATACCATAAATACCATAAAACCCTTACTGGCCACTCAATCTAGAATATGCAGGGTCATAAAACTAACGGACTGTGTTACAGAAAGGTGATAACAGGATATGGCTAGGATCATAAAACCCTTCTTTCACTTGTTACGGAGTACACAGTGTCATAAAATGACTTTGTTCTGTCTGTTTCAAACAATTTGGCCTATAATTACTATAATTATAATTTTTTTTTTTTATTTATAAGACATTAGTAAAATTAGCAAGCAATAATCTGATCATGTAAATCATGATCAGATCAGATAAGCATTTATTGATTTTTTTTTAGATATAATGATTTTAATCAGCTTGAAAATAAAAGTACACTCTCAGAAACTGAACATCCGAATTGTTGATTGTATCTGGGCATCTGTGTGACATCATCGCCGAAGTTGGACTTCGGGTAAACTCGTAATATTCCGGATTTTTTTCCGTTGATTTCCGTAAAAGTGTGCCGTATGATATATGGAAACGTAATAATAACGTGTTTCGGCTGTGATTTTAATCGTGAGAAATTTTTCAATAGTTTTTATACAAATAGATCTATCAAATAAATATAAGTTATAAGGATATTAAAGGGCTCCTTTAAACGAGTTCCCATTTCATATAAGATTTATGAAACGAGTTATGAATTATTTTAATTTTAACGAGCCGAGTTAAAATTAAAAATAATTCATAACAAGTTTCATAAATATTATATGGAATGGGAACAAGTTTAAGATCCTTTTTATCACATAACATTGCAATCAGATTAGTAAAAATTAATTCAGATGGACATAGAACCGCCACGACGTCAGACACACTTTAGCGCCAAAACGTCATAAAATGTGTGACATAACGTTGCATATAAAAGAGTTTTGTGTTTTACCTCTTTACAAAATAGCAGTCTCCGCCAACTTTTTAACAAACCAACAACAATGTTTTGTATAAAGTGCTGGGCTCTTCATTGGTCCAAAAAATGTTTAGCCATTTTGGCTAAACCACCTCAATTTTCTTTAGCCAATGGAATTTGTGTTTAGCCATTTTTGGCTAAGCTTTTTTAGCCATTTAAGCAGAATTTAATACAATTTCCGATTAAATATTTGTATAAATTTCTTATCATTAATATATATGTATATATATTAAACCAAGTTGAATGATATTAATTCTTTGACAGTTTCTAACAGTTAGATGGTTACATGAACATGGTTAAAACTTGATTTTAATATGTTTCATCTATAATCACCAATGCCTCTATTATTTGTCACAGTTGGGGACATGTTCCAATGATGAATGTTGTAAGAAAACATAATTTTAAGCATACATGCAGGTTCATTTTTATGACCTTTTTATATGTTGGTGCGACGTGAAACCCTTCAATCAATCAATCAATCAATCAAGAAAGCAACCAAGCATGTACCCATGATGGAAAAAACGGATGACACAGTTATCGTTCTGTTTTGTGTGGCCACGCATACAACTCGAAAGAAATGGCTTGCTTTCAATGCGCGAAAACAGATGACACTGTATTGTTTACATGGTCAGATACCACTATTGATTTGGGTCTTCTGATTGGTTGAAAAAAGTATAGGGTCTATTAGGGCATATAGTCAGATTGTAAGGTAGATTCTGATTGGATTAAATTACCCAAATCATAACAAATCCCCATAAAACATCAAAATATTATGTTTCCATCATAAAACATGTTGATTTAGGATATTTTGACTGAAATTTGCATTTTTATGGATACAATTTTACTGAGAGTATATTTGCAAAAAGTAAAATTTCTTTACTGCCATTCTGGGGGACCTTCAGTGAACTATTAGAGGCTGAAAGCATCAGATTATCCCCAATTTGCTGGTCATTTTTGAGTGTCTCTAAGATAGTTCTTTAAAAACAGTTAGGTTTTTTCATCCGTTCCGATATAGGAATAGGGGTTGTAGGCCAAAAGGCTATAATGGAGACCTATGGGAAATGCAATAGTGGTATATGACCACATGTACGTAGCATGGGCTACTTTCAGTTCTGAATAACGGAGTTACAAAGTCGATATCACAGTTAAAAGGGTGTAAATCTTTGTATGAGAAAGGTTAGTTATTACCATTTTGATAATACGTATAAGCATTCGTGCGTATAAGCGTTTATTTATCCTCGCTGTATTGCACTAAGCATTTTAGCGAGCAGACCTCGGTTTTAAAGTCTCATCCGAAGGACTGGCAAGGTAGGAAATACTTTTTGAAATATTTCGATAATTAACACAAATTCGGTCCTGGCTGGGATTGAACGCGCGATCCCTGGGTTACTAAGCCGCAGTGCTAACCATTACACCTCGACGCTACCTTTCGCTATGTAAAATAAGATGTGTGTAATATAAAGTGCAATTGTCGTAACACAGTCTATAGATTTTAGCTCTTCTGTAAACACCGAGAACCCGTCAAGGATTTTTCAGGAAAACATGGCCGCGCCCACAAACTTGTTCCTTTCGCTACTTTCGCCAATTTCGCCAATACCAGCCGTCAGTTTACATGGGTTAAAATGACTTTAGCCAAATTGGCGAAAGCACTTGAAAAAAGTTTCGCCATTTGAAATTTGGCGAAGGCAAATGAAGAGCCCAGAAGTGCATTATTTTTTATAAGCTGTCACAAATAATAAGTTTTTGACTCAGATCTGGGTGAATTTGTAATAAATAAAATATTTTCAGCTAATAAACTTGCGTAGTGTTACAGGTTTAACTCAACCAATCAAAATCGTTCCAGGTTGTATTACACGTGTGTCATACAATATAATATTAAATGGGTGTTCGACACTGCTAACGAGGGACGTTATTTGATAAAAGTGTTTCTTAGCACAAACATAATTCAAAAAAAAAAAGAGTTCAAACTGAATGTCACACGGGTGGGTTATGGGGGGGGGGGGGGGTAGTGTGGGTGTGGGCATATAGTTGCCGCCATGTCCGTCTGTCCAGTTGTCTTGTCCGCTTAACTCCTACTACATTTTCATCCGATTTTCATGAAACTGTATAGGAAGTATCAGTATGATGTCTAGTAGCACACACTTTCAGGATGTTTTAGTTAAAACAAAATTGGGCGGAGTTACGGGACTTTGCATTTTTTTAAAAATATATAAAGCTTATAAGCTCAACTCATCCGACATTTTTCATCCGCCAACAAATTCACCAAAATCCGATTGTATTTCACATGTGCATCTTTATTCCGGAAGCATCCATCGATTCTACCGATTTCTTGTTTAAACTTGCTACCTAGTTTATTAGAAGATATAGCCTGGCGGGGATTTTTCATTTTGGATGACAATAGGATATAGGTTTGTTGAACTGTAGTACCTGGTTTAAACTCCCAGTGGCCTTTTTTTTGCCATTTACCATTCCAGTGCAGTATCCATATTGTTAACCCGTTTGTGTTCATGAAAATTGCAATTAAATCTCAAAATGAAACCCATGTATCAAAAATTACTTGAAAAGCTATAACAGATTTTGCATTTCCATGGCATTGGTATATGGAGGCCATTTAAAAAGCATAGTACTGTCAAGCAAATTCAACTGTTTTTTGTTTGATTTCAGGCCAAGTGACAAATCTTCTATTATCTACAAACGTGTGTTGTTGTTTGCAATGTTAGCAAGTGTTGTGGAAGTTATCAACTTGTGATTAACAATATGAATATAGACTGTATATTGTAGATGAAAAAAGCTTTCAATTTCAAAATTAACCATTAACCCGCTAAGGGCGACTACAATAGCTGATCAGGATTTACATCGTCCAGCTGCTGATCATTCATTTGCCCCTTTGTCACATAAATGGAATAGTCTTAATTCAAAGAAAGAACAGTCCTTAAACCCCTACATATAATATATCATGGACTGTTCTTTCTATGCATTAAGACCATTTCATTTATGTGACAAAGGGGTGTGTTGGGGCAAATGACTGATTAGCAGCCGGACAATGTAAAGCAGAGCTACAGATCAGCTTTTTGATCAATTGGATATTTACCCATTGGTATTTATTTGGGTATTTCATGATTTCATTTGGGTAAAATAAAACATTAACTGAACAGTTTGCGACATTGTTCTGGGGTGGCATTCCACTAATATTGAATTTGTATATGCAAAATCTAATAAAATCAACTTCTTTTAAAATAGGCTTTATACATGTAGAAGGTCCATATTTTGCTCAGTTTGCATGGGTTGTTTTATCATTTGACAACTTCGATTACTTATTGGTACCCAGGCTTTTTATTGGGTATTTTGGCATTTTAATTGGGTATTTAAGCATCCAACCCCTTTAATTATTCAAATAATTAATATTATAAATAAATGATTGCAAATAATTATGCAAGTTACGTTGAAAACCAATGGGACACCATGAGTTTTAAATAAATGAAAGATTGCTGGGTGTCACTTTTACATGTTAGTGATGATGTTACCTAAACATCTTTTGTTCTTTTATTGCAGTTGGATGAGAATTCAATTGGAGATGTCAGTTGTGTTGATGCAGATGGAGGGATATTTTCCATTTCCGGACAGTGGAGTCACCCCTGCAGCCCTATATATCTAAGTAAGTTCTATATACTAATTCTGTCAGTAATTTGAAGGAATTCATTTTCTGTTTAATCTGGGGTTTTTTTGTTGTTTTTTATTTAAAACGTTTAGTAACCAGAACATACAAATGGAACAGTCTATTAAATAGATTTTTTTTTTTTTTGAATTTTGTGATTCTTGGTTCCAAGAAACTCATTTATACTCTATGAGTGATACAAACAGTCTTAATCTGTTTCTCACATCAATTAAAAAGCTCATTCAGTTCTGAGAACACACTGATTTGCATCATAATTTAGCATGACATTATTAGTTATTAGGATTATTGACAGGGGACATGGGCTCACATTCCCTGCCTGGAAATTATATTCACCCGAGCCGTTAGGCGAGGGGGAATATATATTTCCAGGCAGGGAATGTGAGCCCATGTTCCCTGTCAAGAATCCTAATAACGAATTTGTCATACTTCAAAGTTTTAACCATTTATTTAAGAAAAAATAGCCAAAAACACGATTTCATTTTTATTGCGCCAATTTTCCAGTAACGTGCCTCTAACTAGACGTTGTTTACTTTCGTGACGTCATCGCTCTAACGTCGTTAAATTTAGCGGATTTTTTAATAAAATAAACTGATTTTGTCACTATGTTAATGTTTTAGTATTTGTAAAATTGCCAAAAAAAATACACTTACAATTATTTCAGACTTTTACACACAGTGGAAAGCGCAGAAAAGCGATAGGAAGGAAACAATCGGCGGTTTCCAAAACGAATCGGCAACGTTATCGTCGCCATTTTGTTTTTGTGTATTTGAGTAATGGGGTACCTACGGGGAATTCGTCCTATGTTCACGTCTCGAGACGTAGACATGGGCTCATGTCTACGGCGCATTGACCAATGAAATCCTGAGAATTTGCTTTGCAGTATGACAAGATGTCATAATATGATACCTTATCATCCCTTATTTTTTAATGGTTTTATCTTTATATATTTACATTAATTTTTAATTAATAACATACTTCATTTTTCACCAATTTTTGCGCACAATATGACCTATTTATGTGTCGACGTGCCGTAAAACACCATTAATTCATTCATAATACCAGGGTTTGATGTCATAATACCAAAAAGTGATGTCATGATAGAAACTACGAAATGAACATTCTGATTGGTTCATTGCAGTGATAAAAATTGGACCAATAAAACCAGTTAATTTAAAGCTCATTACATTCTCAGAACACACCGAGGTTTTACTGGACATTGAGTAATGAGGTTCTTGAAACCCAGAAACACAAAATTCTAATAATAAAATAATTCTAAAAATTAAGACTGTTGTGAATGAAAATGTTAAAGTAGTAAATTATATGCATTTTGTTTTAAATATGTTATACTGCAATTCCCTGAAACGGCTACATTGAAGCTAATTTATTAAAGGGACACACAGCAATCTTGAATGTTTAAAACCCCACAATATCCTGATAGTTTTTCTACTCGACTTGTAGATCTATTTGTTCAATCATTAAAAAGACACACTGGCAGAGACTAATCCTCAAGTTTTTATCAATCATGAAAATTGGCATCTCGATTTATTAATTCAGTACCATATTAACTTGAAACCTGCTTGCGTAAAAATTCAATTTTTACTTTTTCTTTGTTGTTCTTCCATAACGTTATGTTTAAATATATTATTGGCACAATATAACCAGCAGTTATTAATATGCAAAACAATTTGCTGTATACTACTCTTATAATTAATATTAATGATTGAAAAAGTGCAAGTTATGTAGAACAACGGGAAACAGGAGGCCGGGTGTTTTAAACAAATCAAGTTTGCCGCGTGTCCCTTTTATTTAATTGTTTTATTTAAATGTTTTTTCTGTTTGTTATAACAGTAAATGTTTATTAAGATGTCGCTGATGGCAAAGGACGCAAAATGTCAATCTTTTTTTTTATCTTGCATGGTTAAAAGAAACCTGGTTAAAAGAAACAGTCTTTATCAGGTTTGTCATTCTCTTAAACACTAAAACCGCATGGACAGATTCAAGCTTTCAAAAGCATTTTTGGTGAAAATAAACCGTAATTGATGTATTTTGGGTAAAATTAACCGTAATTGATGTGTGTCTCAAAACGCCAAAAGAAATTTATAATACTGTACTTGTTTTGAGACTAAAGTACATTTTTGTCGACCTGATCTAAAAAAAAAATATATTTTTCCTACATGTATATCTACTTAGATATCACAGGCAATAATTTCAAATTGCATCAAATACAGCGGTTGTTTATGCAGGCATTGTGTGATGTTTTAGAAACATCACCAGAAATGTGGATATAGTCATGCCGCAGTGATTTTGTTACCTGCGAGTCCTGCTTCTAGGACTCGTAATACCTGCTAGGGACTCACAATTAAAAAACATATGCATCCACAGGACGCATATATATCGGACAAGATTTCTTCTGAAACAGATAACGTCCTCTCTCTGGTCATTAAAATCATGGACATATCAATATTAACTCTTAGCCTGCTAAGGGCGACTACAACAGCCTTTGCAGCCAGTGTAAACTCAGATCAGGGTTTACACTGTCTGGCTGCTCATCAGTCATTTAACCAAAACACCCCTTTGTAGCATAAATGGAATGGTCCAAATTCAAAGAAAAGACAGTCCATTATACATTCATAGCAGGCTAAGGGTTAAAGGCAACCCAAGTTGAGAAAATATTCTCTTATATTTAAGTCGAACTGTTACATAGAAATGAGGGGCGTCCGTGGCCGAGTGGTTAGAGTCTCTGACTTGCAATCACTTGCCCCTCACCGCTGTAGGTTCGATCCCTCAGGGGCCTAGGAATCTTTATGTGAGGAAGCTATCCAGCTGGCTTGCGGAACGTCGGTGGTTCTACCCAGGTGCCCGCCCGTGCACGAAAATTGCCCGGAGGGGCACCTGGGGTCTTCCTCCACCAGTGGAAGCTGGAAAGTCGCCATATGACCTTAGCTGTTGGTGCGACTATAAAATCCAATTCAATTCAATTCAATTACATAGAAATGTACAAGTAGAAAATTACTGTTTTATTATCTTTTTTTTTATTTTGATATTTTTTCAGTGTGGAGGCTGGTTGGAAGGTCAGAAGTTCTGGAATTGAACCATTTTCTTATCTACACTGTTGTAAAGAAAGAATGTATACCTTCACTTGGAAGTATAAATTGTTAGCTGAAGCTGGTAAGGGCATATAATTATAATATATATCTTTACTTTTTAAATGCCAGTAGGGAAGCAGAGCTACAGATAAGCTTTTTGATCAATCCGGTATTTACTCATCTGTATTTATTTAATTGAGTATTTCATGATTTCAGTTGGGTAAAATAAAACAATAAAAGTTTGCGACATTGTTTTGGGGTGGCATTCCACTAATATTGTATACACAAAATCTATTAAAATCAACTTCTTTTACAATAGGCTTTATATACAAGGTTACTGGGTGTCCCATCAACAACCCATATAATGCTCAATTTACATTGGTTGTTTTATCATTTGACAAATTCGATTACTTTATTGATACCCATGCTTTTTTATTTTAATTGGGTATTTTTGGCATTTTTAATCCTGCCTATCTGTAGCTCTGGGGAAGGGGAAGTATTACGTTGTGGCTATATAACTGTCCAAGTATTAGGTCCACAACAATGAATTTATATGCCAAACTGGTCGGTGTTCTTGTTACAGGATTTCAAGTCACGGCTTTTTTTTCTAAAAATTATGAAGACTCTCTAGCCTGGTCATTTTGTGGGGAAAAAACCCGCGATTACTGTCTAATTTGTTTAAAAAAAGTATTGAAAGATAACTTGTTGAAAGCGATATTACTTGATACATACATACATGTTTTTGTGGGATGAAGACGCTATAACAAGGTATATTGTAGATAAACTTTCTTCTATAAATGTTTTCAAAACTAAACAATATTGAGAATATTGTTTGTATGGTGTTCTACGTCTTTTTCAACACATGCAAGGTTATATATGACGGTCGAATTTTGTGGTGGAGGCAGACAACCCACTTTTCCTGGGTAGAACCACAGGAACTGGTCACTTTTAATTTTTGCCTTCTATTATTATAATTGTATATATATAGACAATTATAATAATAGAAGGCAAAAATTAAAAGTGAACCACAGGAACTGGTCACTTTTAATTTTTGCCTTCTATTATTATAATTGTATATATATAGACAATTATAATAATAGAAGGAAAAAATTAAAAGTGACCAGTTCCTGTGGGTAGAACCAGTACTGTACACCTGTAGAACCAGTACTGTACACCTCCCGCCATCCGTAAGAATCGCCACCTTGCTCACTTATAAGTCGAGCTCCCAGTGGGTTTTCAACCCGCAGTGGTGAGAGGCGAAGGTTTACAACGAAAGGTCAACCATTCGACCATGGAGACGCTCTAAAGTTATTAAGTAAGAGTGGGAAATGTTGTTTACCACAAAAGAAGTTCCAGATGGTTCTTATTAAAGGCAAGATTGGGACAGGTGGAGTCAAGTTTTAAATAAGATATGTTCAGTCTTCACGGAAAACATTTTGAGCTACTACTACTAGCCTATCAGCATGTTACTTGCAAATATTTACTAGCCCGAACACATCTCTACTGACACAAATATTTTAAAGTGTAATTTCAGTGTTGTTTTTAGACAAATATGTATATTATAATTATCACAGAAAGTTACATTTCCTATAGAATAATATCACAAATAATTAAATAAAATTAAGAACTTGATTGTTTTGACACTTTATTCTCAATCATTGGGTCGAAAAATTACGGGTTCTGTTTATTTTTGAGTCACTAACGTCTGCATTACTTTTTTTCTACTGGGTTATGCTCTTTCGAAATAATAAAGAAAGCTCATCGTACAGGTTACAAATTAGACCGGAAATGATCTTCAATTCATTATCAGTCGAGTTTACATCGCGGTATTGATTCATACTAAATATTGCTCCTTTGTTATTGTCCCCAACGTCGTTCGAAAACAGCAAAAAAATTGAAAACCAGTCTGTTCTGAAATTGATAGTTGTTTCCGGCGATGTATAAACAAAATAAATCTACCTTTAAATTAGTTTACAAGCTGACTAATTTCGGGTCTGATTTCGTTCCGATTCAGTTTGGTACTACATTTTCGTCTAATTTTTAACATGCCCGACAGGCATCTCAGATAGCAAAATTTACATTTTACTTACTGCGGGATTCGGGCTACCAGCTAATTTGGAAGACTATGTTTGTAAAATATATGCACCACTCGGTCTCCAATTTTTTATTTTTTTTGTTTAATTCAGGGGCCATAACTCCAAGTTTTCTGGAACAATTAGGCTGGCTATGGAACATGACCTAGATACTGTAATCATAATTGTGGCTATAAATATTGTGACCAATTTTTAGCTCTATCAGCAGAGCTTATGCCGTACTTATGCGGTGTCCGTCGTCCGTCTGTTTTTGTTTTTTTTGATCGACTACTCCTCTGAAACTACTGAATGGAATTTCATGAAACTTTACAGAAATGTTGCCAATGAAGTCTAGTTGATTGTAGCCAGGGCTGTCTTTTGGCTGTTTTTGGGGCCGAATAAGCCGTTATTCGGCCCCAGTCCCCCACCTGAAAAGTATCTTTTTTTCCCCCACCTCAGTGTCAAAATCCCCCACTTGAAAAAAATAAATAAATAAATAAATAAACTGAAAGACAGAAGGCTAGAATTTTAAGAGAACTAAGTGTTAATTGTGCTTGTGTTGAAGAAAGTAGAACAAAGTAAATGACATAACTGTCATTGGTACTTTTTGAACATAGTCTAACTCTTACAGCTAGTCAACATACATATTTTTCAAGTCTGTTTTGAACCCATTTATTGTTAAATGTATATTGGTTGGCATAAACAACAATAAAATTGTGTTATTGTATGCTTAAGTCCTTGCTTTATTTGTCTATTTAGTGTTATATATCTATTTAATCAGCATGATTTCATTTTATATTGATGATATAATGTGTTATGGATGTTTGAACTTTCATGCAAAATTCCCCCTTTTACTGAAATTGACGCGAAAATTCCCCCCGCTGAGGGACCCGGACCCATTCCCCCATGGTAGAAAGACAGCCCTGGTAGCAAAAATTCATGTTGATGTGAAATCCAAGATGATCGTTAAAGCTAAAAATATAACGACATATTTTCATGAAACTTCACACGAATACTGATCTAGCTATCAAAAACTATGAGTAATTAAAGCTTCAAGCACATTGACCTCTTGTTTTTAATTGTGAACAAACTTGTTGAAAAATACCTAGCCGAATTTCGGCCCGTAGCCTGATAGCAGGAAGCAGGAAAAAATTCCTGCTTGTAGTTGTCCATCATTAAAGGGGTTGATGCACTATTTTCACTTGAAAAAGCTGAAAGAATTATCAAAATGCCATGAAAGACAAAGGAGATATGACCTATTTACAATTTGCAAAGAACATAAATGGAGGCGGCCATCTTTGAACGATGACGTCATCGCGCCATTTAACCATATAAGGCATATTGACAAAATACATTTTAAAGCAAAGAAAATCACTGCAAATTGATTAGAAATAAATATACAGATGTAAAATGTATAAATTGTATGATAATTTTTCATTTGCCGTAATTTTCTTTGCTTTAAATGACATTTTGTCAATATGCCATATATGGTAAAATGGCACGATCACATCATCGTTCAAAGATGGCCGCCTCCATTTATGTTCTTTGCAAATTTTCAAAAGGTCATATCTCTTTTGTTTTTCATGGCATTTTGACAATTCTTTCAGTTTTTTTCAAGTTTTTCAGAGCCATATTAAATAAATAGTGTTTGAAAATAGTGCATCAACCCCTTTAACTGATTTCCACCAGATTTGTATAGCAAATAGAACGATACAGGACCTCTTGTGCATCTTGTTTCTCGTCTTCAAAATAAATTAATATGCGTCTAGAAAGTATTCAATTCCAAATAATTTAGCAGTAGATTTGTAGCAAAAATATATCCATCAAATTACAGGATACAAATTACAGGATATTACACATACTAAGGAGTTCATCTACCAGTATTATTATTATCTTTTCCAGGACCGGTCCAGAGTTGCCAGTCTATGTTGAAAGATAATCCAGAGTTGCCAGTCTATATTGCAAGTTATGGAAGCCAAGTTGTGTTTAACTGTACTTCATTGAAGATAAATAAAGTATAATAAAAAACAACAAAAAAACATTTCTTCAGAATGTTTGTGTCGGGGTACATGCTTGGATTGCTTTGTTATCATTAGCTCTACTATCAGAGATCAGCAGCGCTTATGCCGTGGTGCGGTGTCCGTCGTCCGTCTGTCAGTCCGTCCGTAAACTTTTTTTGTAGCGACTACTCCTTTGAAACTACTGAATGGATTTTCATGAAACTTTTACAGAAATGTTGCCCATGAAGTCTAGCTGATCCTAGCAAAAATTCATGTTGATGTGAAATCCAAGAAATCTAAAAATAGATTTTTAAAAAACAAGTTTGTAGCGACTACTTCTTGAAAACTCTAAGTGATATTGATATGGGACTTTTTCTAAAATGATCAGCATGACATGATGTTGGTCCTTGTCGAAAATCGTTTTGATTCGACGTTAAACATGGCTGCCATCTTTGTTTACATAGAGTTATTTAGTAAAAACTCGGAACTACTCGACGGATTTCCATGAAACTTCACAGGAATGTTGCTCTTGATGTCTAAATGATCCTAGCAACATTTCAGGTTGGTCGGAGGAAATTCAAGATGGCCGCCGCAGCTAAAAATAGATTTTCAAAAAAAAAAGTTTTGTAGCGAGTACTTCTTGAAAACTATAAGTGATATTGATATGGGACTTTTTCTAAAATGATCAGCATGACATGATGTTGGTCCTTGTCGAAAATCGTTTTGATTCGATGTTAAACCTGGCTGTCAGCGGCCATCTTTGTTTAGAGTTATCTAGTAAAAACTTGTAGCGACTACTCCTCTGTTACTACTTGATGGATTTTCATGAAATTTCACAGGAATGTTGCTCTTGATATCTAATTGATCCTAGCAAAATTTCAGGTCGTTCAGAATTTCAAGATGGCCACCGTAGCTAAAAATAGATTTTCAAAATACATTTTTAAAGCGACTACTTCTTGAAAACTATAAGTGATATTGATATGGGACTTTTCGAAAATGATCAGTATGACATGATGTTGATCCTTGTCAAAAACTATTTTGATTTGATGTTAAACATGCCAGCGGCCATCTTTGTTTACATAGAGTTATATAATGAAAACTTGTAGCGACTACTCCTCTGAAACTACTTGACGGATTTTCATGAAACTTCACAGGAATGCTGATCTAGCTATCAAAAACCTATCGGTAGAGCTTCAAGGTGATTGACCTCATGTTATTCATAGACTGCAAAAAAATCCATGAATGTTATAATGAACATCATTAAAGAAACACATGGCAATTTTGATTTCTTCCAGTGTCTGGAATTATTATATTTAGATTATAATAAAATGATTTGACATTCGTGCGTTATTAAAGGTAAACATTGAATGGAATTAATACATCAAGTAGTAATGTTCTTGTAAGATTGGCATGTGTCTCTTTAATATATACTAAGAGCTTATCCAGAGTGTAGCACCATCTTGGTAGCAAAGTGGATAAGGCCTAGTGCCAGTACTATTGCTGCAGACCTCTGCATGTGGGTTCATTCCCTGGCATAGGCATGTCTGATGATAAACTCCATCTCGTTTCTCTCAGGTAGATGTCCCAATTTTACCTAACAGGATATAAAACATTTGATTTCATATCTCAGAATAAGCTACAGTTTAAAGGGACAGGAAAAACAAGTCAGCTTTCAAATTTCAAGGTCACAACCTCCCCTATTAGTTATTTTTTTGTTAGAAGGTAAGGGTTATATTGTCGGACAGCTCGACATAGTTGTCTCATGGCTTTTCGGTGTATTTGCGTGCCTCTGCCCGATCTTGTCCGGGCTATAACTTTGCCATGCGTAGAGGGATTTTGAAATAACTTGGCACACACGATCACCATAAGAGGATGATATGTCGCGCGTAACACCCAGGACTCTAGCTCAAAAGTCAAGGTCACACTTAGAGGTCATGCAGTTCGAACTTGTATGGGCTGTAACTTTGTCCTGCATTAATGGAATTACTTGGCAGAAATGATCACAATACCCAGGTCCCAGATCAAATGTCACACTTAGAGGTCATGCAGTCCATGCAGTCCGATCTTGTCCGGGCTGTAACTTTGTCATGCATAAAGGGATTTTGCAATTAGTCGAGCAGAAATGATCACAATACCCAGGCCTCCAGCTTACAGTGTTCAGGGATATCCCATGGGCAACCACGTTGGTTAACGTTGGGTTACCTATGGCCACCGATGGTAATATTTGATACTACCTCAGCTGTAGAGTTGCGAGAAGATTGGTTATATCGGCGAACCGACGGTGAGAGTAACCGATGCGAGAACCCTGAACGCACCCACTGATCTACTTTCATGGCCAATCCAGAAGCGGATTCAGGTTTTGTGAATAGGTGCTGCGTAACTTCTGAAATAAATAATTTACGAGAAAAGCTCTGACATTGAACGTTTTTTTGTGTGTTTTGTGTGTTTTTGAGGGGTCGCTTTTTTGTTGTAAGCTGACAACCATATTGGGACCACACTTCGTCATTGTTAAATTGGGTCAGCGCGACATCCATTATGGCGGCTATTGATATAAAAGGTCGAAACCTTATTAAAAAAAAAAACTTCCAAGAACCACTGAACATAATTATATCGACATGTTTTCTTTATTAACGAATGCAACCCTGTTATAATGAATGCAACCCACAGGCTTGCATTGCGATAGTAAAGAAGGATATAGAGCATATGAGTTTAAGTATATGTTATAGTAAAGAGCCATTACTATATATACATAATAACACTATCTCTTCGTCTCTCTATATGTCTATTCTATCATAAATTAATGCAAGCCTTTGGCTATAGACTATACAGTTTGTTCAAATATAAGTATAACGTATAAAAAAAAAATATGCGCCTCCGTGGCCGGGAACGTAAAGACGCTGATTTTCACACCATTATTCAGGGCAAATCACCAACTTTCCTGTTTTTAAAAAAATCGTTTCTTCAACAAAGTATACAGAAACTTTTAAGTCCTGCATCGATTCTGCATATTTTATTTAAAATCATACACAGATCTAATAACTAGGAGATAGGAAACTTCCGATCAACCGGTGTAGTAGCTAAACATCACGTGGTTACCCTTTCAAGTTACCAAGTGAATTTTTCGAAGTTCTTATTTGCTCAAAGTATTTAGTATTGAAAATACCATAATAAACTTTAGTTTCACATCTCTTTGTTATACAGTATGTCTGACATTTTTTAATAACTGAACTAGAAGTCAGAGGCGGATCGAGGATTAGTGATATTAGTAATGGGTGGCATGTTACTTTTGAAATAAGTAATTGACGAGCAAAAACAAGTTTAGCCCGCTGAGTTTGTTGTTGTTGTATTTTACGGGGTCATTTTACGAAACCATTTTTTTATGTGCAAGTTTGGGTTCTTTCAAATCTGGTCTGGTTTTTGGAATGCATGTAGGCTACATATGTTCACACGTCTTGCGATGTTATGGAGGGTAAGATCACCAGACTTATATCGTCATCTGGAAGCATTGTATTTTTATATAAAAGTACATCTAAGATATAATGTAGTTGTACTTTATTTATATACGACATATAACGGATACTTCTTTTAAAATGTGACCCGTGGGAGTCTCCGTTTCATATTATAATGTTTACCTAATAGTTAACAAGAGCACACTATGATATCGGAAATTATGATTTCAAAATAGGAGGATGGGGTGGGGATAAAAGCGATAACACGATGGGGGTCAACATCTTTTTAAGCACGAGGTAGCATTCCCACACCCCTACACACACACACACACACACACACACACACCACAACAAAAGGGGGTGGGTCTGCACAGGATGTATGGAGATGGGGATGTACGTCTTCTTCACATTTTCTTTCAAAACCTTCGCAGACCATTCTAACATTAAAGGCTTACGTCAACATGACCTGATGCGCAATATAAAATAGAGGCAGTTCCAATATCACAGCGATATTTAAATCATCAGTGGGTGGCAGTGCTATTTTTTTTTTTTTTGAAGTCTAAACAATCTTAGGCCATGTTTACAATAACTTTGTTTTTCTTCATTCTTCCAAGGGGCGCAATATTTGTTGTTGAAAAGAGCACTTTTATTATGGATTTTTTTTCTTTGATGGGGATAGGTGTTTGAAGTGGTGACGGTGTGGATGGGGGGCAGTAATCGGAGCTGCGCACATCACACATAATTCAGTTTTCGTGACTCAAGTTTAAACTGAGTTTCGTAAGTAGAATGTGCTTCAATTTCAGTCCTGCAGATTTTAGACACTTCCCCCCACCCCTCCCAAAAAAAATGCCTACCGACCTACCGTATTTTTTTTAGAGCATAAAATAGGAAACAAAACCATTTCTTTTTTTGGGCCACGGCGGATGTTTACAATAAATTTGTTATTCTTCATTCTTCAGAGAGGTGCACTATTTGTTGTTGAAAGGAGCACTTTTATTATGATTTTTTTTTTGATTGGGATAGGTATTTGAAATGGTGACGGCGTGGGTGGGGGCAATAATCGGAGCTTCGCACATTACACATAATTTAGTTTTCGTGACTCAAGTTTAAACTGAGTTTCGTTAAGTAGAATGCTTCAAACTCAGTCCTGCAGATTTTAGACACTTCCACTCCCCCCCCTCCCAGCTCCGCCAAAAAAAAAATGCCGACCGACCTACCGTATTTTTTTTAGAGCATAAAATAGGAAACACAAACTTTTCTTTGGCCAAAAAAAAAAGAGAGCGCTCGATACAGGTTAACGGCGGATGTATGGAGATGGTGAGGTGTTCTTATTCTTTTCTTTCATAATATTCGCTGGTCATGTCGAACATTAAAGGCTTAATTTAACATGACTTGGTTCAAAAAAAAAAGGCCGGTCTGCTGTGGGAGAAATAGAGAGGCAGTTCAAAATAGGACAGCGGGATTTAAATATTCAGTGGGTGGCATATAAAGAGCTTGTTTTTTTTGTTGTTTTAAAGTCGAAACATTCTTAGGCCATTTGTTACAATAAATAATTTTAAAAAAATGAGGATCTCAGTATTTGCAAAAAAGTTGAAATGAGCCCTTTTTATTAATATATATATTATATTTTTATATATTTTTTTTATATATTTTTTTTATATTTTTTATTTATTTCGGAGTTACGAAACTCAAACACACAATAGAATGTGCTGAAAACTCTATGTCTTGCGGATTATCGACTCATTCTGCATATAAATGAAGTGTACCCTGGATTTCCATTCATGTTTGCAACATATGCTTTTTATTTGGCGGTCTGGTGCACCGTAATTCCAAACTTCTTACATCGTACCTTCCTTAAAAATCCCCCCACCCCCGACCCTGGATCCGCACTTCAATTTGTTAAACAGGGTTACTTCCCTTAGGTATTACGTCATAATCATATGTAATAATAACGTTGAGAATACCCCTGTAACGTGTTTGCGCCGAGTCAATATCGAATTGTTAGCTACGGAAAATACAAACTATGTTGATTATATAGCCTTTCTAGCCGTTTTAAAGATTAGATTCGGACACAAGATAAGTTGTTGAAATAGCGTGTTAACAGAATATATAACATTACATTCAGACATTAACATGCTAGTCTTTCGAAGTTGACTGAATTGACAACATCGGCGTAAAAATCGCTGTATTTTGCATGCTTGAAGCTCGATTTGAAAGCACTCAATAAATATTTTGATGTTTTCTTTGACTTATGACATTCTTTTCATTGGTATAAATAATTTGAAGTTGAGGATGTAGTGGCAATAATATCTGCGTATAAAAGAATTTCGATTTTTTTTCATTTTTTTCGGTCATTTCAAGCCAACAACGGATTTTCAGGGTTTTTTCAATGAGGTACTCCGTGGGGAACTATTTTCAACGTTGCTATACAGTTGTCAAGTGAGTGGAGATGCGCAAGAAAATAACCACTTGCGTCCTGACTGTACACATATATATTCAGTTCTTACACATATATATTCAGTTCTTACACATATATATTCCGTTCTTACGCATATATATTCAGTTCTTACACATATATATTCAGTTCACACACATATATATTCAGTTCTTACATATATATATTTAGTTCTTACTCATATATATTCCATTCTTACGCATATATATTCCGTTCTTACACATATATATTCAGTTCTTACACATATATATTCAGTTCTTACACATATATATTCAGTTCTTACCCATATATATTCCGTTCTAACGCATATATATTCCGTTCTTACGCATATATATTCCGTTTTTACGCATATATTCAGTTCTTACGCATATATTCAGTTCTTACGCACGTATACTCCGTTCTTACACATATATATTCAGTTCTTACACATATATATTCAGTTCCTACACATATATATTCAGTTCTTACACGTATATATTCAGTTCTTACACATATATATTCAGTTCTTACACATATATATTTAGTTCTTACAAATATATATTCAGTTCTTACGCATATATATTCAGTTCTTACGCATATATTCAGTTCTTACGCATATATATTCAGTTCTTACACATATATATTCAGTTCTTACGCATATATATTTAGTTCTTACACATATATATTCAGTTCTTACGCATATATATTCAGTTCTGACACATATATATTCAGTTCTTACACATATATATATTCATGTCTTACACATATATATATTCAGTTCTTACACATATATATTCCATTCTTACGCATATATATTCCATTCTTACGCATATATTCAGTTCTTACGCATATATTTCAGTTTTTACGCATATATATTCAGTTCTTACACATATATATTCAGTTCTTACACATATATATTCAGTTCTTATACACATATAATCAGTTGTTACGCATATATATTCAGTTCTTACGAATATATTCAGTTCTTACGCATATATATTCAGTTATTACACATATATATTCCGTTCTTACGCATATATATTCAATTCTTACACATATATATTCAGTTCTTACTCATATATATATTCCGTTCTTACACATATATATTCAGTTCTTACGCATATATATTCAGTTCTTACACATATATATTCAGTTCTTACACATATATATTCAGTACTTACACATATATATTCAGTTCTTACACATATATATACCGTATATACTCCGTTCTTACACATATATATTCAGTTCTTACACATGTATATTCCGTTCTTACTCATATATATTCCGTTCTTACGCAGAGATATTCCATTCTTACGCATATATATTCAGTTCTTAGGCATATACATTCCGTTCTTACGCATATATATTCAGTTCTTACACATATATATTCAGTTCTCACACATATATATTCAGTTCTTACACATATATATTCAGTTCTTACACATATATATTCAGTTCTTACACATATATATTCAGTTCTTACGCATATATATTCCGGTCTTACGCATATATATTCCTTTCATACGCATATATATTCCGTTCTTACGCATATATATTCAGGTCTTAGGCATATATATTACGTTCTTACGCATATATATTCAGTTCTTACACATATATATTCAGTTCTTAAACATATATATTCCGTTCTAACGCATATATATTCCGTTCTTACGCATATATATTCCGTTTTTACGCATATATTCAGTTCTTACGCATATATTCAGTTCTTGCGCATGTATACTCCGTTCTTACACATATATATTCAGTTCTTACACATATATATTCAGTTCCTACACATATATATTCAGTTCTTACACGTATATATTCAGTTCTTACACATATATATTCAGTTCTTACACATATATATTCAGTTCTTACAAATATATATTCCGTTCTTACGCATATATATTCAGTTCTTACACATATATATTCAGTTCTTACACATATATATTCAGTTCTTACGCATATATATTCAGTTCTTACACATATATATTCCGTTCTTACGCATATATATTCAGTTCTGACACATATATATTCAGTTCTTACACATATATATATTCATGTCTTACACATATATATTCAGTTCTTACACATATATATTCCATTCTTACGCATATATATTCCATTCTTTCGCATATATTCAGTTCTTACGCATATATTTCAGTTTTTACGCATATATATTCAGTTCTTACACATATATATTCAGTTCTTACACATATATATTCAGTTCTTATACACATATAATCAGTTCTTACGCATATATTCCGTTCTTACGCATATATATTCAGTTCTTACGGATATATTCAGTTCTTACGCATATATATTCAGTTATTACACATATATATTCCGTTCTTACGCATATATATTCAATTCTTACACATATATATTCAGTTCTTACTCATATATATATTCCGTTCTTACACATATATATTCAGTTCTTACGCATATATATTCAGTTCTTACACATATATATTCAGTTCTTACACATATATATTCATTACTTACACATATATATTCAGTTCTTACACATATATATTCCGTTCTTACGCATCTATATTCCGTTCTTACACATATATATTCAGTTCTTACGCATATATTCAGTTCTTACGCATATATACTCCGTTCTTACACATATATATTCAGTTCTTACACATGTATATTCCGTTCTTACACATATATATTCCGTTCTTACGCATATATATTCAGTTCTTACACATATATATTCAGTTCACACACATATATATTCAGTTCTTACACATATATATTTAGTTCATACTCATATATATTCCATTCTTACGCATATATATTCCGTTCTTACACATATATATTCAGTTCTTACACATATATATTCAGTTCTTACACACGTATACTCCGTTCTTACACATATATATTCAGTTCTTACACATATATATTCAGTTCCTACACATATATATTCAGTTCTTACACGTATATATTCAGTTCTTACACATATATATTCAGTTCTTACACATATATATTCAGTTCTTACAAATATATATTCCGTTCTTACGCATATATATTCAGTTCTTACGCATATATTCAGTTCTTACGCATATATATTCAGTTCTTACACATATATATTCAGTTCTTACGCATATATATTCAGTTCTTACACATATATATTCAGTTCTTACGCATATATATTCAGTTCTGACACATATATATTCAGTTCTTACACATATATATATTCATGTCTTACACATATATATTCAATTCTTACACATATATATTCAGTTCTTACTCATATATATATTCCGTTCTTACACATATATATTCAGTTCTTACGCATATATATTCAGTTCTTACACATATATATTCAGTTCTTACACATATATATTCAGTACTTACAAATATATATTCAGTTCTTACACATATATATACCGTATATACTCCGTTCTTACACATATATATTCAGTTCTTACACATGTATATTCCGTTCTTACTCATATATATTCCGTTCTTACGCAGAGATATTCCATTCTTACGCATATATATTCAGTTCTTAGGAATATACATTCCGTTCTTACGCGTATATATTCAGTTCTTACACATATATATTCAGTTCTCACACATATATATTCAGTTCTTACACATATATATTCAGTTCTTACACATATATATTCAGTTCTTACACATATATATTCAGTTCTTACGCATATATATTCCGGTCTTACGCATATATATTCCTTTCATACGCATATATATTCCGTTCTTACACATATATATTCAGGTCTTAGGCATATATATTACGTTCTTACACATATATATTCAGTTCTTACACATATATATTCAGTTCTTACACATATATATTCCGTTCTAACGCATATATATTCCGTTCTTACGCATATATATTCCGTTTTTACGCATATATTCAGTTCTTACGCATATATTCAGTTCTTGCGCATGTATACTCCGTTCTTACACATATATATATTCAGTTCTTACACATATATATTCAGTTCCTACACATATATATTCAGTTCTTACACGTATATATTCAGTTCTTACACATATATATTCAGTTCTTACACATATATATTCAGTTCTTACAAATATATATTCCGTTCTTACGCATATATATTCAGTTCTTACGCATATATATTCAGTTCTTACACATATATATTCAGTTCTTACGCATATATATTCAGTTCTTACACATATATATTCCGTTCTTACGCATATATATTCAGTTCTGACACATATATATTCAGTTCTTACGCATATATATTCAGTTCTTACACATATATATTCAGTTCTTACACATATATATTCAGTACTTACAAATATATATTCAGTTCTTACACATATATATACCGTATATACTCAGTTCTTACACATATATATTCAGTTCTTACTCATATATATATTCCGTTCTTACACATATATATTCAGTTCTTACGCATATATATTCAGTTCTTACACATATATATTCAGTTCTTACACATATATATTCAGTACTTACAAATATATATTCAGTTCTTACACATATATATACCGTATATACTCCGTTCTTACACATATATATTCAGTTCTTACACATGTATATTCCGTTCTTACTCATATATATTCCGTTCTTACGCAGATATATTCCATTCTTACGCATATATATTCAGTTCTTAGGAATATACATTCCGTTCTTACGCATATATATTCAGTTCTTACACATATATATTCAGTTCTCACACATATATATTCAGTTCTTACACATATATATTCAGTTCTTACACATATATATTCAGTTCTTACACATATATATTCAGTTCTTACGCATATATATTCCGGTCTTACGCATATATATTCCTTTCATACGCATATATATTCCGTTCTTACACATATATATTCAGGTCTTAGGCATATATATTACGTTCTTACGCATATATATTCAGTTCTTACACATATATATTCAGTTCTTACACATATATATTCCGTTCTAACGCATATATATTCCGTTCTTACGCATATATATTCCGTTTTTACGCATATATTCAGTTCTTACGCATATATTCAGTTCTTGCGCATGTATACTCCGTTCTTACACATATATATATTCAGTTCTTACACATATATATTCAGTTCCTACACATATATATTCAGTTCTTACACGTATATATTCAGTTCTTACACATATATATTCAGTTCTTACACATATAATATTCAGTTCTTACAAATATATATTCCGTTCTTACGCATATATATTCAGTTCTTACACATATATATTCAGTTCTTACGCATATATATTCAGTTCTTACACATATATATTCCGTTCTTACGCATATATATTCAGTTCTGACACATATATATTCAGTTCTTACACATATATATATTCATGTCTTAAACATATATATTCAGTTCTTACACATATATATTCCATTCTTACGCATATATATTCCATTCTTTCGCATATATTCAGTTCTTACGCATATATTTCAGTTTTTACGCATATATATTCAGTTCTTACACATATATATTCAGTTCTTACACATATATATTCAGTTCTTATACACATATAATCAGTTCTTACGCATATATTCCGTTCTTACGCATATATATTCAGTTCTTACGGATATATTCAGTTCTTACGCATATATATTCAGTTATTACACATATATATTCCGTTCTTACGCATATATATTCAATTCTTACACATATATATTCAGTTCTTTCTCATATATATATTCCGTTCTTACACATATATATTCAGTTCTTACGCATATATATTCCGTTCTTACACATATATATTCAGTTCTTACACATATATATTTCAGTACTTACACATATATATTCAGTTCTTACACATATATATTCCGTTCTTACGCATCTATATTCCGTTCTTACACATATATATTCAGTTCTTACGCATATATTCAGTTCTTACACATATATACTCCGTTCTTACACATATATATTCAGTTCTTACACATGTATATTCCGTTCTTACTCATATATATTCCGTTCTTACGCAGAGATATTCCATTCTTACGCATATATATTCAGTTCTTAGGCATATACATTCCGTTCTTACGCATATATATTCAGTTCTTACACATATATATTCAGTTTTACGCATATATATTCAGTTCTTACACATATATATTCAGTTCTTACACATATATATTCAGTTCTTACACATATATATTCAGTTCTTACACATATATATTCAGTTCTTTCTCATATATATATTCCGTTCTTACACATATATATTCAGTTCTTACGCATATATATTCAGTTCTTACACATATATATTCAGTTCTTACACATATATATTCAGTACTTACACATATATATTCAGTTCTTACACATATATATTCCGTTCTTACGCATCTATATTCCGTTCTTACACATATATATTCAGTTCTTACGCATATATTCAGTTCTTACACATATATACTCCGTTCTTACACATATATATTCAGTTTTTACACATGTATATTCCGTTCTTACTCATATATATTCCGTTCTTACGCAGAGATATTCCATTCTTACGCATATATATTCAGTTCTTAGGCATATACATTCCGTTCTTACGCATATATATTCAGTTCTTACACATATATATTCAGTTCTCACACATATATATTCAGTTCTTACACATATATATTCAGTTCTTACACATATATATTCAGTTCTTACACATATATATTCAGTTCTTACGCATATATATTCCGGTCTTACGCATTTATATTCCTTTCATACGCATATATATTCCGTTCTTACGCATATATCTTCAGGTCTTAGGCATATATATTCCGTTCTTACGCATATATTTTCAGTTCTTACACATATATATTCAGTTCTTACACATATATATTCAGTTTTTACGCATATATATTCAGTTCTTACACATATATATTCAGTTCTTACACATATATATTCAGTTCTTACACATATATATTCAGTTCTTACACATATATATTCAGTTCTTACACATATATATTCCGTTCTTAAGTATATATATTCAGTTCTTACACATATATATTCAGTTCTTACACATATATATTCAGTTCTTACACATATATATTCAGTTCTAACACATATATATTCTGTTCTTACACATATATATTCAGTTCTTACACATATATATTCAGTTCTTACCCATATATAGTCCGTTCTTACGCATATATATTCCGTTCTTACGCATATATATTCTTTTTTTACGCATATATTCAGTTCTTACGCATATATTCAGTTCTTAGGCATATATACTCCGTTCTTACACATATATATTCAGTTCTTACACATATATATTCAGTTCTAACACATATATATTCAGTTCTTACACATATATATTCAGTTCTTACACATATATATTCCGTTCTTACGCATATATATTCAGTTATTACGCATATATTCAGTTCTTACGCATATATATTCAGTTCTAACAAATATATATTCAGTTCTTACACATATATTTTCAGTTCTTACACATATATATACAGTTCTTACGCATATATATACAGTTCTTACACATATATATTCCGTTCTGATGCATATATATTCAGTTCTTTCGCATATATATTCAGTTCTTACGCATATATATTCAGTTTTTACACATATATATTCAGTTCTTACATATATATATTCCGTTCTTACGCATATATATTCCATTCTTACGCATAGATATTCCGTTCCTACGCATATATATTCCGTTCTTACGCATATATATTCCGTTCTTACGCATATATATTCAGTTCTTAGGCATATATATTCCGTTCTTACGCATATATATTCAGTTCTTACACATATATATTCCGTTCTTACGCATATATATTCAGTTCTGACACATATATATTCAGTTCTTACACATATATATATTCATGTCTTACACATATATATTCAGTTCTTACACATATATATTCCATTCTTACGCATATATATTCCATTCTTTCGCATATATTCAGTTCTTACGCATATATTTCAGTTTTTACGCATATAATATTCAGTTCTTACACATATATATTCAGTTCTTACACATATATATTCAGTTCTTATACACATATAATCAGTTCTTACGCATATATTCCGTTCTTACGCATATATATTCAGTTCTTACGGATATATTCAGTTCTTACGCATATATATTCAG
>JAWPHD010018016.1:0-41835 GCA_037043455.1 Cyrtodaria siliqua
GGGGCGTGGGGGGGGGGGGGGGGGGGGGGGCGGTATGGTGGGGGGGGGTGGATTTGGGATATTTTTTGGGGGGTTGGGGTTGGGGGCGATTCTTTTGGGGGGGGGGGGGGTGATTTTTTTCAAAAAAATGAATTTTTCGTAGCACGGAGAAATAGAGTCGAATGTAGAACGGAGAACTCATGTCGAATGTAGAACGGAGAACTGGGTTCGAATGTAGAACGGATAACTATTTTTGAATGTAGAACGGATAACTGCAGTCGAATGTTGAACAGAGAACTAGAGTCGAATGTTGAACGGAGAACTCTATAAATACTGATAAAGGTGATCCTTTGAGAGCAACAAACACAATTCAGAGAATAAAGCAGCAGACTCGGTTTTATTGAGTCTGTTCATGATGTAGAACGGAGAACGAACTCAAGTCGAATGTAGAACGGAGAACTAGTTTCGAATGTAGAACGGAGAACTGCAAACGGAGAACTGGAGTCGAATGTTGAACGGAGAACTCAAGTCGAATGTAGAACGGAGAACTCAAGTCGAATGTAGAACGGAGAACTCAAGCTGAATGTAGAACGGAGAACGACTGAGTCGAATGTAGAACGGAGAACTCAAGTTGAATGTAGAAAGGAGAACTGGGGGGAACGGAGAACTGGAGTCGAATGTAGAACGGAGAATTCATGACAAATGTAGAACGGAGAACTGGGTTCGAATGTAAAACTGAGAACTGGAGACGAATATAGAACGGAAAACTCATGTCGAATGTAGAACGGAGAACTGGGTTCGAATGTAGAACGGAGAACTGGAGTCGAATGAAGAACGGAGAACTCATGTAGAATGTAGAACGGAGAACTCAAGCTGAATGTAGAACGGAGAACTGGAGTCGAATGTAGAACGGAGAACTCAAGTTGAATGTAGAACGGAGAACTGGAGTCGAATGTGGAACGGAGAACTCAGGTCGAATGTAGAACGGAGAACTCAAGTTGAATGTAGAACGGAGAACTGGAGTCGAATGTAGAACGTAGAACTCGTGTCGAATGTGGAACGGAGAACTGTGTTCGAATGTTGAACGGAGAACTGGGTTCGAATGTAGAACGGACAACTAAGTTTGAATGTAGAACGGAGAACGTAGAACGCAGAGCCAACTTCACACACATTGTTTTCATATATGGCCTTAAGGCTTGGTATGTTGTGAATATGACCGTAAAGAAAAAGATGTTACTGAGAAAGATGACAAAGCGCTTTCATCGATTCTACCAATTTTCTTGACATAGTTTCTATTTATGTTATATTTTTAGTACTTACATTTCTGAAGTTTAAATGTATGTATATTAGACCTATGCTTTTAAATATTAAAAATAATCCTTATTTTAATATGAACAAACTTTATTATTTATTGACCAACATTATTCAAATAGTCAAGCGTTTTGTCCTCTCACAGCTCTTGTTGTATTTCGCATGCTGAATTAAATTGCCAATTTACTGTCATTTGTGAGTATCGTCAAAGAGATTACAAAACTTAAGACAAAGGCACGTTTCGAAGAGCATTCGTCGGTTCTGCTTGTTTTCTAATTTGACCTGGTTACTTAAATTTATAAGAAATTGATCATTATCAATAGGAATCAAGCTGACATTAAAATACTTTTTTTAAACAAAATTAGACAAAAATAAATCACAAGAAATTGACACTGCCTTCAAGAAATTAACCCGCCACAATAACGGCAAAATTACACTTTAAACGGTTTATCAAAACTCTATCCAGGTGTTCAGGTCATGTAATAATGCGCCGATTAAAAGTATAGCTTTATTCGCGGGTTCTTAAAAATACCCGTGATTGAATTTTGAGTTGGTATCTCTAATTATTCGACGCTACAGTATTGGAGTTTAGCCGGGCCGGTTAAAGCTGTTTATATTGTGTTAATAGAAAGAAAGAAAAAAGTTAATACAATGCTAAAAATGAGAATTTCAACAAAAAAATGCCGTGAATCCCTCCAGGTAGTATTAATATACTGCCTCAATATTGCCGTGAACCCCTATAAAAATGTACTACCTCAATATTGTCGTGAGTCCCTTTAAGTGTGGCCTAAATTGGGACCGTGCCGATTTAGACCGACCACGAACCTAGGTTTTCCCTTACATGTAAGATAAAATTCATTTCCAGATAGCGCAAGTTGCACAAATTAAAATATCGATGCTTATATTTGCTGATTCATCATATCTGCACGGCAAGACGCACACTTGTTGCTCTGGTTGAAGCAGCAGCAATCCAGATGCTGGAACACCAGGGCAATATGATGAATCCTCTCATTACTCTGACAGGTGCCAGACATCACAACCCAACGGGTGTAAAATTAACGGAACGGTACCTGTGAAGCCACAGCCTTGTTACTGCTATCATATTTTCTTCTGACATCAAACACAGCACCGCCACAGGAAGAGAATCTATTATCCTTGTAAAGTAACCACGAACAATGGTTTGTAATATGATAAGAGTTTTTGTTTCTGTTTCTTTTTTTATCTTCGATTTTTTAAAAAAAAAAAATACTTTTTGCGAAACAAGGGATTTTGTCTGAGCACAAACCTATATCAGTCATTTATAATAGGAATGTGTTTTGTTTGTATTTAAATATTACATAAATTTTGAAACAACTGAATATGTTATTTGTTGGCTTGATTCTCATGAAATTTCGAAGTAATAATACTTCAGTTGATAAATAGGTTGTTGTTTTTGTTGTTTTTTCCTTCGGTTTTTTTAAAGAGTGTTTTAAAGAAACTGATTTGTTTAAATGTCGAAAATAATAAAACGGAAACAATTATACACTAGTCACTAAAGGCGATACTACACCCGCACTAGTGCAGTCAGAAACAAACCTTCGACTAAACAATGGTGAAAACCAGCGCCCGTTTACTAAAGTTCGTGTGTACTCAGTCTGAAACGTTCATATTTTCAGACATCAAGGGCAATAACTTAGTAAGCCGTTAGTAAATTGTGCTTATTTTCAAACTCTACCAAGATCTTACTGACATTAGTCTTCCATCAAAAATGTGGCAAAATTGGGATTCCATTTATCAAAGTTATCATGGAAACAATCAGAAGTTATTGTTTTGTTTTTTTTCGATAATCAAGGGCAATAACTCTGTAAGACATTCAATGTTGGTCTTTCTTGAAGTTATCCGAGATTTTTCTTTTAATTTGGTGAAATACTTAGGTTATTGTACACAAGCTGAAATGTGTCGTTTTTCAATAATCAAGGACAATGACCCAGTAAGGCATGTATCAATGTTTTCGTGTTTCAATTTTGCTCATTCTCAAACTTACCAACGATGTTCTTGATATACAGCCTCTCAGTAAAATGTGGTAAATCTCGGAATTCATTTACTCAAGTTATTATGTTTAAACATATTTATTTTACATCGATTTCGAAACAAGTTCTTGCAACTTAGATTAATCACTCTCGATGGCTTCCTGGGTAGAACCAGTACTAAGCAATGTGGATTAATCATCTTGCTCCAGGATAAATAACGTGGCCGCGACGGAGGATCGAACCCACTACCTCTCGATCTCTCGATCAGGAGTTCAGCGCTCTACCACTGGACCACGCACTAAAGTTATTCTGTACTCAAGCTTCAATTTACTGGAAAATGTTCAGTTAACTCAGTAAGCCAAGTGTAAATTATTGGTATAAGGCTTTGGTGAAAATTAGAAGCAATTTACCGTTATAATACACACACGAAATTGCCATTATCACTAGCTCAGCATCATCACTGGCTCAGCATCATCACGGGCTCAGCATCATCACTGACTCAGCATCATCACTGGCTCAGCATCATCACGGGCTCAGCATCATCACTGACTCAGCATCATCACTGGCTCAGCTTCACCACAGACTCAGCATCATCACTGACTCAGCATCATCACTGGCTCAGCATCATCACTGACTCAGCATCTCCACAGACTCAGCATCACTACAGACTCAGCATCATCACTTGCTCAGCATCACCACAGACTCAGCATCACCACAGACTCGGCATCATCACTGACTCGGCATCATCACTGACTCAGCATCATCACTGGCTCAGCATCATCACGGGCTCAGCATCATCACTGACTCAGCATCATCACTGACTCAGCATCATCACTGGCTCAGCTTCATCACTGGCTCAGCATCACCACAGACTCAGCATCACCACTGGCTCAGCATCACCACAGACTCAGCATCATCACTGACTCAGCATCATCACGGGCTCAGCATCCTCACTGGCTCAGCATCACCACTGACTCAGCATCATCACTGACTCAGCATCATCAGCATCATCACAGACTCAGCATCATCACTGGCTCAGCATCATCAGCATCATCACGGGCTCAGCATCATCACGGGCTCAGCATCATCACTGGCTCAGCATCACCACAGACTCAGCATCATCACTGGCTCAGGATAGAAACAAATCCAAAAAAGGTTCATACCTCTTGTAAGAAATAGTGGAGTGTAACCTTATGACGTCTTGATTGTGTAGTTTGAGATGTCATATCATCATACCAAAAAGGAATACTAGAAGGCCACGGCCTACATGAATCTAACTAGTATCTGTCAAATGGAAACAAACTATTTAGGACGCGACGCGACTTGTAAAGAAAGTGGAGTAACTTAATGATACCAAAAAGGAATACAGTTTATCCAACCATTATCTGGTAAATGTAGAGAAAAACAATGTCGGGACGTGGCGGGACAAGCAAAAGTGAATACTACATAGTCCCCATCCCCCTCACCCTCCCCCTCCCATGCCCCAAAAAACAAACTTTTATCGGCGGTGTAATTATATAGATTTATATTAGTTTAGTAGTTTAGTATTATTAGGCACCGATGTCGTAGTGTTCAGCAGGCGGTGTGGGGTTTATCCCTTCAGCATGACCGCTGTTTAGAAAAGAGTCTAGGTTTTAATCCGAAAATAGTGTGTTCTTTTAAATTCAATGTCATCGGAAGAAACAGATTTACAGATTTACGTTTACAGAGAACGATTCGTTACTTGTTCTTTATTATCGTCGTCGTGCCTTAAGGTAGCTATCCCGCTAAATAACTGTAAAATTAAACAACAAAACCGGTATCAAAACTATATCCAGGTGTTCAGGTCATATAAAAACGTAAAAATGCTGATTAAAAGTATAGGATTTTTCACGGGTTCTGAAAATACCCGTGATGGAATATTAAGCCTGAAATGAATTATGAGTTGGGTAACTCTTAATTCAACATTCCAGTTTTTGAGTTTGGCCAGGATGGTTAAAGTTGTTTATATTGTATCTATAGAGTTTGGATTCTTAAAATATGTAAGTTATATATATATACCTAGTCCTCAATAGGTTTAGAAACGGTGTACATATGTTGTAAAGTTTGGCTGTTGTTGGCGGGATAGCTACATCAACTTTTTTCTCTTTTTTTTTGCTATCGCATGTATACATTTGATCATTTTAATTATCAAGTTTACAATAAACTAAATTAAACATAAACAGCATATTGTCTGTTGTTTTTTATAAACATACCATGACAAATAATTCAGATTCTTAAATAAGTTTTCACAATTTACAAGTTTTTAAATCGACCACATTTTAAATAGACCACATGGGGAAAAAAAAGAAAGTAAAAAAGGTAATATGATGTTATCAAGTGTGTACCACATTTATAAAATATCTTCCTTTCCCAGATTCCTGTAAATCCTTCCCCTCTCAATAAGCCGTTAAACAACAATTCAATTATAAATCGTCGGTATATTGTGTAACTACTCTTATTTACAAATTAACTTGCGTCGCTGTAAACGCCCCCAAGACGTTTGTGATTCAGCAACTTGATTCGAATGTATTCAATATATAGAATACCTTAGACTTGCATGGTCATTTGAGAGGCCTTCCCAGGGAGTCCATTATCCCTTGTTCCCTGAAAATCTGACTCAATGTACTCTTGTTCTCCAAAAATGTTTTGCTTTGTTCCCCCAAAATAGTTTTGCTATGGTCCCTTCATCCCTAAAAAGATTACTAATACCAGACAATGTTCCCTTGTTCCCCAAAAATAAATGCCCATGTTCCCTTGTTCCCCAAACCCCTCATTTGAGTTTGTTTGATTGTAGACGGTATCACGTTTCAATTATGTTAAGCATTCATTTAATGTGCTGCATAATAGTTCACCTTTTACTAATGGCCTCAGTGTCGAGTTAAAGGTCCTAATCACGGCGTTTTGTTATATCAAATTATAAAATAAAATCCATTAACACAGTAAAGGCGTACCAAGCAGTGCAAAACGCATTTTCTAAAATAAAAGTGAAACGAATGAAAAGCATTTAAAAAAACTTTGTTAAATGATTTTTGTGCAATGTCAGATGCTACACAAATAGGTAATTATAATACAATTAGTTGACATTCTATTACCCTCACTATTCCACGTTGTGACCCATACAATTAACGTTTGTAGTTAAAACCCTCCTTTTCGCCTAGTTGCGAGTCTGAATAGGGAATAACGATGAGAAGGAATGTATCGTCTGGGAGGGTAATGAGCCACAAAATAATAATCTCGTACCTCCATTCGACCATTTTAGGTCATGGGATTGCAGCTCATGTAGAGAGGCTGAGTGAATTTCCAAACAAAAGTTATTTGAACAATACAATATGCTCAAAAGAACACAGCGAGCGTTCACGCCAATTATCACAAGCAAGGTTGAACATCTGTGTTGAAAAGTGCTTTAGGAATTAAACATGTATTCATCAGGCTACGGTATACTTTTTTTTTCAGTCTTAACATTTTTAGGTGGTTTTCACCTTTACATTTTTGCTGAGTTTGTCAAAAGGAACATCAAGTATGCTGGTTACGTCGTTTACTTTTTATCTTTGGATGTGGAATTTTAAACAGCTCAATTAACTAATAAACACGCGCGAAACTTTTCTTTAACAGAAAAATAACTTGCATGAATATTAACACCAGTTGCTGATTAACACAATTGTACAATTTTATTTTGGAAAAGTGATAGTTTTCCCGCTGAGCAAAACTTTTCGTCTGCGTCAAAATACCGTCTGCTGGAGTGGTTGGATGACGTAACATTAATTACCTACGCTCAGATGTCTAATTATAATGAAGAGAGATTAAAGATGCACCGCTGCCTGTGGATCACTAGGTTACTATTACATCCTAGGTCAAATGTTGTTAATTAGAAATCCATCGTACGCACAGATTTGGAGTACCAGAAACCGCCGTAATTTTAACTGCAGACGTTTGGAATGAAAGAAAAATGGAGAACTTAAACCGCCTAAAATGTTGTTGCGCGAAAGGAAATTTTTTAAATGTTCAAATGCCCGCATGTCAAATTGTTTTAACAAATTCGGTATAAGCCAACGACGAGGTTTTATTCGGAGAGCGTTTATTAATTTGGAATATTAGATTAGTATGTCGTGGCGCTATATTGCTGGTGTAACTCTCGTCTGCATTTGTAGTTTCACTCAGGCATTGCCATATTTCAGAAGGGAGGAATCCATGGAGGAAAAGCAAATAAGAACAGGTGATGTAGTTTTTGAAGTTTATTTTTAATTGTAAACTTATTAAAATACAAAGCATACTTACTAAATCTCGAAGTCTGTTTTTATGGGAGGTTGTGATAATGCTTGTACGTAAATGCATATGTGTAACAAAGCAGTCATGAACTGTGAGATTGCTATTTCAAGGACGAACTCGTGCCTTTGTAACCAGTTTCCAGCACATTTAACCTATTCTGAAATAATCCATACAAGATGTTATATCTAGATGTATTACGGCCATTAAGAAGCTTACATTTTTACAAAAAAACAAACATAATTGTTGAGGTTAATATCAGAAAACACCAAACCGGTCACGTGGGTTTAAACCTAAACTTTATTTTCACCATCTGTAGCAGTTCCGAGAATATGTGTCAAAGACAAATAATTGATTCCACGACGATCCGTACAATTAAAACATAATTTACATAAGGTAACGGACATCTGAAACTAAAATGGGGAAAAATCTTCTATCATGTAACAAATAGTATTAATAAATAGTATAATTGTTTAAAAAATATATTAAAAAAATCATCTTTTTGCGGATACTGTCATTGAATTAAAACAATCACTGAATAGCACTTACTCTCCCTTACCTTAGCATATTTAGTATCTAATATACATGGTCGTCTGCTGCGCGTTTGAGGTACGAAATGAAATCACTTACTTTTTTCCTCATTGAAACAAATAACAAAATGACACTTATTACTGATTTTCTGCAACTCAAGTATGGATAATGCATCATTTACATATAGCAAAATCGCCCTCTGTTTAAATCAAAGAACTCAAACTTCTGTTAGCATGTTAAGGCGTGTGGTATGAGAGTGTTTGTCTATTTTTTTCATCCTAAAATTATGTGATATTTACTTCGTTGGATTTCGAATCTTTTTTTTTATATACCAACAATAAAAAGAAAAGAGATGATACTTCGTGACTCTTCCGATGCTGTAAAACTCCACCCGCAATAGTTCTCTGAGAACCGACACGGACTTCCATTGGCTGGACATGTCTCGTGATGATTATGTAATGAATATTCACCCACCCCGACCCCCACCCCCACCCCATCCCACCCCACCACCACCCCTCCCCCACAAACATATATATGTTTTACTCTCCCGGTCTTCAACCACAATATCTCAATACATATATCTAATAACCAAACTTTTATAATCACAAATGGGTAGTCAAACAACTGACATGTAAAAGGTCGGGTACTATTGGTATTTAAAATTAAAACGATTTATCGACTCCTTAAAGTTTACACAAATCGCAATATCTTGGCTAAATTTCAGTGTTAAGATAGACCTCGACAGACTTCTCTCAGTCAGCTTGAGTGTGTCTGGATGATAGAGACTAAGATATTCCGCGTAATCTGTTCTCGTTCGGAACAATGATATAAGTGGAACATGTATATTGTACTATGAACTCCGATAAAACGCCTAAAACTACAAGAAAATATGAGGGCGTACGACATGTAAGAAATGTTTTGGTTTATTTTCTAAACAGTTCAGAAGTCTAGCTGTTTTCATTGAGAGTTGCTCACACGGTGAATACATAGATTTGAATTGGTATGTATCCCTATAAATAAACTTCAAACTTTTAATGAATAAAACAATAAAATAAAAAGATACGTCTACCCCACCCCGCCACACTCCGCCCCACCCCATACCCACTAACCCACAACCACATATTAAATAAAACATTTTTTTATCAAAAACTGGGACTTCTTATTATAATAGGGACTACATTATACACCTGAGGTAAATATTCATCAAAGTGCCGTGATCTATATTTTTGTGCGCATGTATCATGCATGGTGGTTCCCCGGTGAGCAAAGGCGCACTATACTGGGTTTTCATATTTGTTAAAAACTAAAACACCGTTTTGTCGGTCAAATTGTGTGTTTTAATGTAAATCAAACACGCTCAGCATGTCAGATTATAACACACGATTAATTACTGTTTGTTGTGTATAGAATGTTTATATAATACATATGTTTATGTATATTATATGTATGTGTGCGTGCGTGCGTTTCCTGCGTGCGCGCGTGCATGTGTGTGTGTGTGTGTTTATGTATACATCAATAATATTAAAGATACCGAAGCCATTTCCTAACTGAAGCTTTCCAATATACTTTACACTGACTGCGCCCATATTTTTTCAACAATTTGGTATTCATGGGAAATTTATTATCGATTATACGTATTAGTTCGTTTAATGCTTCAATAAAAAAAAATCAAATACGTATCCAACCCATACAAGGTTCGTCTACAGTATACATGTACACCGCATGAAATTCATGAATTTACATTACCGTGAAATAAAAAATTCTTATTTATCCCTGCGACATACGCCATTTGACTTATCGTTCCAATTAAATTCACAACAATTTATAATGTTTATGTTCTTTACAGACAATATACTAAAACATCTTCAAGATTACGAAATGATCATACCTCAAAAAGTTGGCAGTGACGGAAAATTCATAAGCTACACTGTTCAGGGAAACGCGGTGAACACCGTCACCTCTCGTAACAAAAGAAGTGCAGCTGCCAGAAGTCAGCGTGAAATCCTGACAGACTCGGATATTTCAGAGTACAGAATTTTCTACAGATTCTTCGTATTTGGAAAGGAATTTCATTTTGATTTGACACTCAATACGGCGTTCCTGTCGCCAGGCTTTCAGGTAGAATATCACAACAAGGATGGCGTATCGCATACATCTGAAGGCGTGGCGAACTGTTACTATATAGGACAAAGCAGAGAACCCTTCATATCTACTGCTGCCATCAGTAACTGCTATGGATTGGTGAGTCCTCGCCCCATCCACACTTCCTCCCCATCCCACCCTCTCACCCAATTCAATCACCTTTTCTGTATACTATGTATATATTTACCATTAAAGCTAAACACTCTATATTTGCAAATGTTGACTTATAATCATACTCGCTAAATTATCGGCATTCCACTTACTAAAATTGAATTCGGTGCGTAAGAATGGACCTGTGATTAACATTTTGGCAGACACATATAACTCATGAGTTCCTATGAATTCAAAGTGTCGACACATTTCACATCGGAAGGATTTCTACTTTTAACAATCAAACTACTACCGTCTATTCTTGAACTATACTAGTAACTCGACCGGTTGAAAGTCGAACACGATTAATTAATGTCACTAAACTACTAAAATATGTATGATTTTAATCTCTATTAAATGAAATATGTTTAAAGATAGCATTTAACGTATATAAAATTAAACCGGTAATTGCTGTTTAAACTTCGTAAAAAAATATCCAGTGTACTCATAGCTTGCAAATATGACCTACTTTCCAAACTAGGTTGCACTGATCTGTATCACGGCACCATATTTCAGCATGGGGTGTTTTCCACGGCGGACGAAGACTATTTTGTTGAACCTCTGTGGAACCATACGAATAAAGTTGACCGCGACGGCCACCCACACGTTGTTTATAAAAGGTCATCGCTCAAACTTCCGGTGACGCAAGCGCACTGTGGGGTTCAAGGTTTGTTTTAGCATCCATTTACATTTCCATTAAACATAAAACTTTCAGTACATTATACTAGCCCACAAACCGCACCTCCTTTGGTTTAAACATATTTTATTTTGTCAAACAACATTTCATATATACGATAATATACATTGTACGATCGTATTAAAGGATTAAAACAAAAGCAAACTGCGTATAGAATTCTTCTCCGTGTATTCAACTTTATTTAATACAAGCGATGACTTTCCTTTGTATATTATTGGCAATGGACATTTGATTAGTATTTAATGAAACTATGCGCAAACAGTATCATGTTTCATATCGTCTCTGAGGTATAAGACAGAAAAACATGTTGTCACACGTTGATCAAACTCAGACATTAAATTGTAATAGGTTTTTATTCCACGGCATTTGAATGACAAGCACAGTGCACACACACACACACACACACGCCGAACTATTTAATGGCCAGTACCTCCGAAACAGTTCTATATCACAATCCATTTTTTGTTTGACAACCTGCAACGCGTATGCCTAAACCATACTGCAATTTTTGCTTTCGCAGACTCGGCCGCTGCTGTCGCTAACCACTGGCTTAAGAGGCACTGGCAACTGCAAACATCTCCTTGGTTACATAACTCGCCTGGTGAAACCATCGACAACAAATCTCACGAGCCTCTTGCTTTTCAAATGAAACCTAGAATGGTTTACGATGTCCCCGCCGGTCTAAAGAAAGCAACAACTGAGAAAATGGCCGCCGGTGGGCAGGAAAGAGGCAGACGGCATAAACGTGATGTCACCATGACGATGCCAGAACGAACAGTGGAGACATTGGTTGTTGTAGATCGTGAAATGTACGAGTTTCACAAGTCGGAGAATATATTACATCCATACGTGCTAACAATCATGAATATAGTAAGTATCCATATTTATCACGATTTATATAAGTATATGCAAATGAGCCTCGTATGCGCTGTCAAAAAAATCGATAATGTCGGTTTCGCGTGTTAAAGCGACAGGTAAAATGCAAAAAAAGATCGATATGTGAGTTATGTGATAAATGGAATCTAACATTCGTTATCATTCATTATTGAATTTATTAAACTCGTTAGCAAAATTGATATAATGCTCGACAAGAGCCTCGCATTATATCATTTTGCCAACTTGTTGAATAAATTCAATAATGAATCTTGCCCAGCATTATATCATTTTTGCTAACGAGTTTAATAAATTCAATAATGAATGAGTACTCAGTCATGTAAGATCCTCTATTAATCACGCAACTAATGTTTCTAATATACAAATACAGCTACTGTCTTCTAACCTAATGTTTTCCGCCCAACTGCAGTATTATGCTAGTGGCGCTATTATTCGACGACTTAAAAAGTCAGGAATCAGCCATTTAAACTACAAATATACAAAATATGTTTTATGTTTGTCAATTTAGAAATACAATACATTATAAAAAGAAAGTATTTTGCATTTATTATCGATATAAATATACTTAAATGAAGAAAACGTTTTTGCCAAAATTACTTCCCCTGACAAACTATCCTCCATTTGTGTTTTGACGGCAGCAGACGTAAACTGTATATTTCCATTGTTTTTCAGGTAATTTATTTTATTTAAAACAGTTGCATGATAAAAAAATGACATGGTTAGTAACTTAGAATTTCATTTGTGTTTTAGCAAGTGTCAAAAAGTGATAAATACCCGACAGAGGCTCGCATTTATCACTTTTCTTACACTCGCCAAAATACAGCTGAAATTCTAAGTTACTAACCATGTAATTCTTATAGATAGATAGATATTTTATTCAAACATAAGGCATTACGCCCAACAGTTCACATGCAAATAGTACAGACATATAAACATGTATATGAAATACACACAATATTTTCCAGTTAATGACAATTTGTCTAATTTCATAGGTGAGTTTCAAGATCATCTGTATATGTTACTAGTTAAAAAGTATTTGACAACTATTAAGTATATAAGTGTTTAATATATATTTTTAAATTAATATTCCTAAGTACTGATCAGAACATATCTGTGGACAAAAATGGAGAAAAGTGATATTTATTTATAAAACATGTCGTCTCTTCTTTTAAAACTTTTACAAATGAAAACGGACAGTTTCTTTAATAAACTCTTGTTTTCTGTTGTCATAAGTTCAATAAATTTTGATGTTTGGCCGTTTCCAAAAACATTTGTTAACATATTCTTTTCTAATATCTTGATATAGTGAACACTCCAATACAAAGTGAAATTCGTCTTCTAGTATATTACATATCTGGCATTTTCTTTCGGATCTTGGTGTTTTATTTGGTCTATGCCATCGACCAGTTTCTATTTCTAACCTATGACTAGAGACTCTTAGTTTTGTAAAAAAAGCTCTAAATTTCTTTATATTTAGTACATCTAGATAATACTTAAACCTGAAATCTATATATACATAATACTTGTCTCCTTCAGACAATTCCTTCATTTCTGCTTCACATATTGACATGTGTTGCTTTTAAAGAGATTTTAAACGTAGGCTCGTCCATCTTAACATGTACTGGTCCTTCAGAACATTGGCCGTGTTCCTTCAAAACATTGACTGGTTCATGTGTTGTTGTTTTTAGACGGAGTTTGCAAATGCGTCGCAGATCTTCATACTATCTATTTCAATCTATGGATTTACGCTATGTGCAACTTGCATTATCCCGGATTGGAACGAATTAAGACAGTTGCCTAAACTCTGGAAAGCCTGTTGTATGCAAATACTAAAATACACTGCTATTTGTCACGTGTCTATACTGCCTATGTATATGTCTATAATGTGTTTTAGGTTGCAAAACTGTACCGAGATCCCAGTATAGGGAACAATATCAACATAGAAGTATCAAAACTGATCGTACTAACACAAGACAAGGTAAGAAGTGAATTCTAGTTTTTTTAACATACATTACAACAACATGTAGCGCTGTGGTCTAGTGTTAGAGCGTTGGACCCATGATCGAAAAGTCGTGTGTTCGATCCCCGCAATTACCATGTGTGTTGTGTCCATGAGCAAGACACGTTATCTGCATTTGCTTAGTACTGGTTCTACCCAGGAAGACATCGAGAGTGATTCAAGTAGCTTCATAGAGCTTTCGTTACAGTCGATGTGAAGTTTAAAATTAACTAACAACGACGATTTCACATATTTACGTTTCCCTACCGCAACTTTAATAGCACTAGACGAAATCCTCTCACAGAACGGTAGGATACGGTTTATCTATAACAATAGTTTTCATTCAAAAGTTTTTTCATGAACATTGGATTGTCCTATTTTAATTAGTAATAATAAATGCATGTAGTCAGCACAGTTGATTTGGTTGATAATCTGTGTTATGTCTTTCTCACTTTTAATCCACGTAAATACAATTGCATAAATAAACACGAGTAATAATACAATATTTTACCATATACAATCTGTACATCTGCGGTGCGTCTGAAACGTTCTCGCCTCTCACCGCTGCGGGTTTGAATCCCACTGGGAGCTCAAATTGTCAAATGAGAAAGTGAGTTGATTCTTACGGATGGTGGGATGTATACAGTGCTGGAAAAATGGGGTGGTCTGCCACTACCACACAACAAGTCGACCGTCATACATGGCGTAACGTATGATAAATAATGACGTAAAAACTTTCAAACAAACAAACAAACACAATCTGTTATCCAATATTTACTCTCATAACCCGTTGCAGGAGAATTTATCCATCAGCCACCACGCTGACAAATCGCTGGACAGTTTCTGTAAGTGGCAGTTCCAATTTAATCAGACAAGTACCCAATCTCACGATAATGCTGTTCTCATGACAAGGTATTAATATTGAATATAAATATACTAATTGTTTTGTTAAGATTCATGTTTGAAACAATATAACTAAAATCAGATTGCAACAATAATAAACGAGACAAATCGGATCTCTGTCTAATATCACAGTGTTACGCTGTAGAACGTTGAATTTCGTAGTAATGCCATCCAAACCTGTTGACTTTCCTTTGCTGTATGGTTCTACCATTTTCTTTAAAGTTGACGCGTTAATATGTTTGCTAACATTCGAAGACAATGCAAAGTGAATGACTAAGCACTGATACATTATCCAGGTACTGTTTCGACATGTCTTGTTCTGATTATTGTATTTACATTGCAACTTTTCTTTTTCAGGTATGATATTTGTACTTATAAAAATAAACCGTGCGGAACATTAGGTAAGAATGTTGGCTTTATTTCTATTTCTATATACATGTATAAAACTGTATATGCTATGTTGTAGCATGGTCACTGAATTCCTTTTGTAATTTCCAAAGGTGTAAATCGTTTAATTGGAAATAACATCTGTCAGAATAAATGGTGTACTCTAACTACCAGTTATTGGAAGTTAGAGTATGGCAGACAGCTGAAATAGACATGCTACAAAACAAATAGAATATGGTCTCATCTCGTTGGTTAGTTTAAACACCTCGATGGGCTACGCCCATCTCGATGTTTAAATCAACCAACTCGATGAGACCATACTCTATCTATTACTTAACCCTGGTTAAGGAGTATGTCCCCGTACGTGTTACCCTATTGAAATTGCATTTACAAAAGATAAAAATAAAAAAAGAACTGAAATAATCGTGAATATCTGTATATGAAACGTTCAGTTTAATATGTTTACACTTTTATCTAGACAGTGCTACGCTTGAATTATAAATACAATCTTGATAAAGTTGAATTTGGTCTGTGTATTTGTGTATGGATCAATACTCACTCAGCTTATGCCAAAATCAAGGTTTTGTATGTAGCTCTATTGATTATTCGTGTATTCCAAGATTGTATTTATTATTCAAGGATAGCATTGACTTGATAACAGTTTAAACATATACTGGGAACAATATTTAAGGGAACTTCAAATTTACTCATATCGCATACAAATGGAGTTGCGGGAGGACACATGCACGACATCTCCGTGGCATACTTGATATCAAACGGCGGATTGTATCCCTTGGAATTTGCCGCCATTCGTCCTGCAAGGCTTGCCCCAGCTGTTGCAAATTGTCCACCCTGGGCCGTCTGTTGCGAACCCTGCGCCCCAAAACATCCCAAAGATGTTCGATGGGGGACATGTCTGGAGACTTAGCGGGCCAGGGCAACGTTGCCACACCTTGCTGCCTCAGAAAGTCGACGGCTACGCGAGCCCTGTGAGTTCGTGCGTTATCATCCTGGTACTCAAAGTTCCACCCTACACGCTGAGAAAAGGGAATGACCGTCGGGCGTAAAATTTCATCCACATAACGTTGACCTGTCATGCTTCCTTGGACCAGTGTCAAATCTGTTCTGTTCCGTAGGTTATGCCTGCCCAGACCAAGATGCTGCCACACCCGTACCTATCGTGCTCTTGGACTGCCACAGGATGGTAACGCTCGCCACGTCGTCTCCAAACACCCATCTGTGAAGAGCACACATACACAGAACCGCGATTCATCGGAGAACATGGTGTATCTCCAATGACGGAGCTGACGACCTCCAAATTGGTGTGCACAATGGTGTTCCTGAGACGCTTTTGTGCTCTAGTGAGACAAACTCCTTTGAAAGGACGCCGCGATTTCAATCCCGCACTTTTCAGTCTGTGTCGCATGGTTGACTTTGACAATTGGATACCCGTGGCAGCTCTGAAGTTTTCCCCTAATTCTGGTGCAGAAATGAACCTATTGCGTAAAGCGGTGGTTCGGATGTAACGGTCCTGCATGGGGGTTGTCTTTCGTGGCCTACCACCTCTAATCTTTACCCCACCCGTTTGTTGATATCGGGTAACCAGCCTAAAAATGACACTTTTTGATTTTCCAAAGTGTCTAGCAATGGCATTTTGAGATTGGCCAGACTCAAACATGCCTATAACACGCATTTTTTCATTTTCGCTCTTGCACCCTTGCGACCATTTTCGAACGTTTCACACCATCAGTTGACATGTGGCTGTACCCTTGAGAGGCACGTGCAAGTAACCAGGATATGCCATCCTGAACAGCATGATCTGCACGTGCATTAGGCAAAATTTGATTAGGTTTGATATCCGAATTATAACAGAGCCGCCCATGGCCATATCAATCCGAATGTGCAGGGGGTTCCCTTAAATATTGTTCCCAGTATATTAAACTGGAAGTATATTAAACTGGAAGTTATATGGGGAAAAAATGTCCAGGATTATTGATGTTCCAAATTATATTGTTTCATGCAATTTCAATGGGACAACACATGTGATTTAAACACAATAATGTTACTGTTAACACTGTAACAAAGAATGGTTAGTTTAAACTTTTTATTTTTACATCGATTATAACGGAAGCTCTCTGAACTTTAATCACTCTCGATGTCTTCCTGGGTAGAACCAGTACTAAGAAAATGCAGATAAAATATCTTTCTCGGGAAAACAACACATATGATCATGGCGGGGATCGAACCAACGACACTTCGATCCTATGTCTTACGCTCTACCACTGGACCAAGAGCTCCACATAAATCACATGACTGAATGCTTAATCGTTTCTTCACACATCCAAGCTGGGAAAAACATGTTTTTTTAAGTTAATTGACGACCGTGTAACATTAAACGTCATGTGGTACATGCCAAATGCTTTGTTGACGGCGATATTATTTTGTACAGGTCTGGCACCTGTTGCTGGAATGTGTGAAGGGGAGCGTAGCTGCAGCATAAACGAAGACATTGGCTTGGCGTCGGCTTTCACAATAGCACACGAGATTGGTCATAAGTAAGTACTTAATATATTCTTAATTTATTTACCATATTATAGGTTAATGTTAACATTTTCCCGGTTGTTTTAAATCCACACAAACCATTTCAGTCAGATAACACTCACATTCTTAATGAGGTGGTACACTGCAGTGATATGATAAAGTGATGTATGTGTGTGAGTGTGTAGTGTCCGCCTTTTTAACCAATAGGACGTCCTAAAGGCATATGTACAATACAGCCTGGACTGATACTATTTAGTGATATTAAACAACGGTTATAAGTTGTACATTTGTTTATAAACTGGTCATCGTTTTTTGTCAGCTAAGTGCTTGAAAACTTAAGGAAACTAAACCGCAAAATTGCACTACAAAACCGTTCTTCCAAACTCTATACATGCGTTTTGGTCATAAAATAATGCATGTGAGCCGCTTAAAGTTTCGAATTATTCGCGGGTACTTAAAATACCCGTAATTGAAATGGCGTAAAATGAATTACGAGTTGGTAACTCATAATTCGACGATTCGGCAACGATAACAATAGGTGATGTTTTGCCTGGCCAGTTAAGGGAGCTGTGTTAACGCGTTTATATTGTAGTTCGAGCAACAAATGTAAGTTACACATACAACTTATCGTTTGTAGGCTTAGAATTAGACTGGCATCAGTCATTATTATAACCTTTTAACTATTATAATAGAATTTTCTTAGCACTGAAAGAGGCAAATATCTCCACGTATAACTTGTATGATCTTATCTCAACATTAAAGTCAGCCATGAAGACAAACAGAGCTTGAAATAAAACAATTTTTATGCAGAGTATCATTTTATTTTTTAATTTGTCTAATTTTATTATTTATAGTCTAATTTATAGTCTGATACCATTCTAGCTTAGAATCGGTGTACATCTTTTGTAAAATGTGCCTGTTGTTGGCATGATAGCAGCTTTAACTCTTTACGTGCTTTATTACTATCATGACGCTATTAAGAGTAAATACAAATGTTTTATCAAACTATTATCACCAGCTTTGGTATGCAGCATGATGGTGCAGGGAACCTGTGTGGGACGCCCGGATATGAGTCGGCCAGAATAATGGCCGCCAGACTAACCAGTGATACGGATCCATTCCTTTGGTCCAGCTGTAGCCGCCAGTACATCACAGACTTTCTGGAGTAAGTAAACTGTTTAAACTTCATTCGGGAAATGGAGGAGAATGTGTTAAGAGGATTAGGAGAGGGGAACACATTTCAAGAAAGGGGTGGTAAAGGTAACACAATTCAGGAAGAGGGAAAACTACATCCCTGTGTCACCCATTCCTGTATATCTGGTTACAAGAAAGTGACCAAATTCACCTGGCAAGTTTGCTTGTCCTGAATAATAAAATTTAAAGTTCCTATCCCGCCATCAACAGCCATATTTTACAACAGACATGCATAATAATGTACACCGTTTCTGAACCTACTGACGACGAGGTATATATCTAAAAACTATTTTGAGAATCTCTGTAGACACAATACAAGTATAAACCTCTTTAACCAGCTAGACCAAACCCAAAACTAGAGCTTTGAATTAAGAGTTACCAACTCATAATTCATTTTAGGCATATTCAATCACGGGTATTTAAAAAAAAAATTGAATGAGCCTATACTTCTAATCGGCACATATACATTATTATATGACCTGAACACCTGGCTAGAGTTTTAATAAACGTGTTTAGTGCAATTTTGTCATTATTTGGAGAGTTCGTTTCTAATTAGCAGATGGGGACATCTAGTGTTTAATTGCAAGATGATAATAATATATACACTAATAAAAATAAAGATAGTGTGTCTATAAAGAAATAGAGCATGGCGTTTGCATTTGACATATTGTTTAATTGTATTATTTATTTAATGCATTATAGATCAGGGCGTGGAAGCTGCCTGGAACACCTATCAGACAGTCGATTTCAAGCAGACGTACCACAGTCCGAGAAAACAATCCAACAGGACGCCGATAAACAATGTCGTCTGCAATTTCATAACACATCACTCGCATGTAAACTTGCTGTGAGTTTGTTTTATATATTTAAATATAGCTAAATTAGAGTTATAAATCGATACTGATTGCACATTTAGACCTAAATTAAAATAAAAGTTTCTTTACTTTGCACTAAAGACAGACTACTTGTACATTCTGTTCGGGTTTTATATACCAGTAGTTCTGCTAAATGGTCTTTTTACACACTTCCCGTCAGGCAGTGATCCATTGCATGTACAATACATATTTCAAAGTGACGTATGATCAATACAAAGAAAATAAAGTTAAAATGTTCTATGTTTCCCAATGTCTTCCTCAGGAAATGTGCAAAGAACTTTGGTGTCTGAACGAGGAGATGCAGTGTATAACAAACAGCATCCCCGCCGCCGACGGCACACCTTGTCGGGATGACGCACTTAGTTTCCGTGGAGTAGGTTTTTCTATTCATAAATCTCTTGTTTACAAGTGGTGTGCCATATATGTATTATATATCATTGCATGACATATAGCGACCTTGATATTTCATGAACACAATATTCTTTTATTAACGTTACATGTATAATTATGATTTTATTATTTTCATTTTATGTACACATTTACTTAAATTTATTAAGTTGAAAATGCGAACTTAATAACACTGAACTCTTCAGGCTAAACAAAACCAGTATTCATATTTTACAACATAATGACTTTCTTTAAAGATGTTAGTATTGGTTAACTTTTATGATACTCGGTACAACACCCATCTATGCCGGTACCTTATCGTTGCTGATTTCTTGGATGCTTATAAATGTTGTTTTCGTTATCTTCAGAAATGTTATCGCCGGGAGTGTCGACCTGCGGATTTTCGCGCAAACCCGGTGCATGGAGGATGGAGCGAATGGAACCCTTTTTCCGAGTGCTCGAGGACTTGTGGAGGAGGTGTCAAGGCCAAGGAGAGAATTTGTAATAACCCGAAGTTCGTGAATATTTATAAAAACGAATACGTTTATATAAAGTCGTATACACAGGTCAATACATTAATTACACTAAACGGAGCAAAGCATACTAGGGAGAGTAAATATTCCATCCAGTACATGCTATAGACGAACATTTCTACATAGTATGTGTATTATTGGATCATTCAAGGAGTTATGACACTATAGACGGATTGACTATATCCATGTTGTTATGTCAAACTATTTCTACTATAAAACATTTTGACTAGAACAAAAATTGTTTTTTATGTAGGGCCTTACTTCATTTCTGTCTTGATTTTTCTTTCTTTTGATTCTTGTCATAAAAAGATGTTTACTTAAGTTATTTTAGTTAATATCGGTTATGTTTTGCATAGTTTTTAACGCACATAGCAATATGGTACATTTTGAGACTCTAAAATCTAATTAATATCTTACTAAGCTATTACACTCCCCTGGATTCTTGAAACCATTCCCATCATTGGTGCATCAGGGGGCACTCCACAGTTTAATTCACATTTCTCAATCATCAAACACATGACAAGCTCTTAGCCTGAATCCTTGAGCAAAAATAAATCACATCATCATTGTGTCATACATTTCTTAGAAGACAATAAAATTACCCATGTTTCCATACCAAATAAAAGTATCAAAAAGCATTTTCTGTACAACTTTAGTCCCATTTCTTTAAGATTACCCCACCCCTTAAAACATGCTAAAAATGCAATTTTAGCAATATTTCAAATGTCAATAAATAAAAATAAAAAAAATTCCTACACATATCAGGGTCATGACTGTACTCATAATGCTCTTGCATATCAGGAAATGCTAAATTTTACATACCTAGTCCGGCATTTTAAAAAGTTATTCCACGCTGATCTCCTCGTCAGTGAAAATCAGCCATTTTAACTACTTTTAGGAAGTTTTTGATTGGTTCACATTTTTCTATTTATAGCCTCCAAAAAACCCAAAGAATGCATATTCCAATACACCAAAATAAACTTAGAAGTACTCAAAACTGAAAAAAACATCAAACATGTGCTTCATAATTATTATAAAGACCATCCATGGACCTAAAAGATGCTTAGTTGATTTCTTTCTGATCTGCCCCCTCATACACGTTTTGGAATTGACACAGTATCGAGCAGTGTGTAGTTATGTGATCTGAATCACTCATGACTGAGAAGTATTTTATATGCACAGGGTTTAATTAAAAAAATAAAATGGCAGTTAAGTCACTAAATATTCATCTAAGTTATGCTATTTACACATTTTCTAAACAGTACAAACATAAATACACTTACTAGTATAAAATCAGTTAATTTCAACTCATATCCTCCTCATCGCCGAAAACTATATACATGTACAAAATATAATATTACCTTAAATACCTGCAAGGTTTAATAAATTCTGTTTACCACTTAATTACTTTCAGACCTTCAAATGGTGGAGACTATTGTGTAGGGGACATAAAGCAGTACCAGTCCTGCAACATGAAGGTACGTACAGATATCGACATAAACGGATTGTCTCAAAAGTACATGGACGGCATGAAGGTACGTACAGATACCGACATAGACGGGTTGTCTCAGAAGTAAATGGACAACATGAAGGTACGTACAGATACCGACATAGACGGGTTGTCTCAGAAGTAAATGGACAACATGAAGGTACATACAGATACCGACATAGACGGGTTGTGTCAGAAGTACATGGACAGCATGAAGGTACGTACAGATATCGACATAGACGGGTTGTCTCAGAAGTACATGGACAACATGGAGGTACGTACAGATACCGACATAGACGGGTTGTGTCAGAAGTACATGGACAACATGAAGGTACGTACAGATACCGACATAGACGGATTGTCTCAGACGTACATGAACAACTGAAAGGTACGTACAGATATCGATATAGACGGATTGTCTCAGAAGTACATGGACAACATGGAGGTACGTACAGATACCGACATAGACGGGTTGTCTCAGAACTACATGGACAACATGAACACAGCTGAAAATATCGACATAGACGGGTTGTCTCAAAAGTACATGGAAAACCCAAATAATTCGGTTTAACTATAAAAGATACCGACATAGATGGTACCTGGAAAATTTGTCATGCATCTTTTGATTATCGCATTTTTAAAAGTCTGATGTTTGAACTTTACCGACTTCACTTTTTACCACTTGTCCCCACGTGTACAATGAGAAGTATGACACACATGCTGATATAGGAACAATTGAGATTAGTTAGAAATATAAAATGCAATTAAATGTCATTAACGGCTTATCAATACATAATAGAATATTTAGAGCCGCGAAGAATGATCCATAGGAATCCACGAACGTGTCCTACTCTTATTCCCGAATATATTCCTACGGTTCTTGGAGGATACTAACTCCGTTACACGGTACCTCCCGATTAACATCCCCAGCCAACGGACGAGGCTAAGTAAATGTTTTTGTTCCAAAAATGCACGGACGAAACTCCATGGTGCCGGCGAGGCTTGAGCACAGGTCCTCCGGTTTTCAGAGATTGTAGAGTTCAAGCCCACCGTGCTAATCCCTGGGCTAGCCAGTCCCTTAGAAGAGAGGCAGAACGTATTAAACTGTCGGTTTATTATTGCTGTTTTTTTACTAAAAGATTCATATCCTTTGACAGCTGTGTCAAGCAGACTCGGAAGACTTTCGGAAGATCCAGTGTGCAGAATACGACACAATTCCTTTCCGGGGAAGATTCTTCAAGTGGGTACCTTTCACTGGAGGTAAGTACATAGGTGTTAGTTTGGTTGCACACTGAACACATGTGGACATTGACAAACATTAGTGTGCCCTAGGTTCTTGAAGAAATATACGAGTGAATATATACCGCCTGGAGAATGTTGGACATATGAGGCAACCAGCAAGGTAGAAACACCAACCAGCGAACCATACAATGCTGGACATTGGCTGAACTGCATCTGAACCTTACTAACAATATCAGCCATTTATTTTGATTGTGGGGTCCAATTGGCCTAAGTTTACGTTTGCTTCATAGAGTGGATTCAGTATTATCTTTTGTTGCTTAAAGTCAAGTAATAATATCAGAAATGCTAACAAGCAAGGTTTTACGCAAGCGTAAAATAGCTGCCGAGAGAAAATAGCATTATGTCTGGGTTGGAACTGGTAACAAAGTTTAACATAATAACCGATCAAGTCACGGGTGTTTAAACAATATTGAAAAATAGAATGTTGTCATTAAGACGTAAACACACCACGACCGTTTTTTCTTACCAGACACTTTCTTACAATATTTTACCCTCAATTTTTCCTACCAACCATTTTGAATCAAGTTGGGCGACCTCGCTTCGCTCTGCATTACATATTGATTACATATGCACCTTTATAGCACGAAGTGCTAGAAGTACACATCAGCACAGAAATACAAGTGTTCACCTTTAAGGGATGCATGTGCGTTAGTGTGTGCATTACAACACAGGAAACGTTTCACTGCTACCATATGTAATTATAAGATTGCGTTATCAAAGTGAAAAACTCGAAGAAACTGTTCATTGCTACCTTACCATGTGCGATTATGAAAGCCATATAAGAGTCGCTGCCGTTCCGGCAGCGAATAAACATTCAATACGTACACGCGTAAGTTTATTTACCACTTACAATGTCTCATAGTATTAAATTAACTCAATACTCTTCTTAGAACGACTTTTTCAAATTGACCTCAAGGTTTCCGTTCTAGCTTCATGTAGGTAAATATCGTGCGAAAAAAGCTAAAAAAAAGAATATGATTAAACACTAATGAATAGCCATCTGTGGTTATTAAATAATTCTTCATTTCTATACAAGAACAATCGCAGTCAGAAAATGCGTTTCTATCTTTTAATACACACAATGTGCAATGCTTTTTGGATTTTTTTAATGAGAACGTTTCTCTTGAAGAAACATTATACCAGGGTGAGACCTATAGTGTCTCGGCTTGGATTGGTTGATGGTGGAATGGTGTTTTGCGTCATTTTCAGCACATGTTAGGCTATATATGACGGTCGATATTTTCCTGGGTATATACAGTACTGTATAGTGTATACCTCTTGTCTCGGTTTGGAACCGAGCGGAGATCAAATTTATATAAAAAAATATTTTTGCGGAATCTTGATTTCAAATATGCCCATGTAGTTATCATAACATTTTGTTCACTACATTTCTTGAATATAACTATTGTGTTAGCATGTTCAATAGTTCTTCTGATAACTTTGGAGAATAGGGATTGTTGGCATGCGACATGACGATGTACATTTTTCTAAATGACATACAGTATATAATAATAATAATAATAATAATAATAATAATAATAATAATAATAATAATAAAATAGTGTTTGCTTTACTCTATAACTTTATATATAGTTATTCTATAACTAGTTTGCATATTTCAGCCCAAAGCAATCCGTGTGCCCTGAATTGCATGGCATATGGTTTTAACTTCTACACAGAAAGGGCCAATAAGGTTGTCGATGGAACGCCGTGCTATCCCGATACACGTGACATGTGCATCAACGGAGAATGTCATGTAAGCTTTAAAATAACATCAGTTCTTATCTACACCACAGCAGGGTCTTCCACAGGGCATTTAAGATTATATTCCCCCTATTCCTTAATTCTAAAATCTAATTTCCCCCTACTCCTTAACTGACCCCCTATCCTTTGATCTCTCTGCCCTATCCCTTAAAACACCAATACGCCTGGAAAAAGCATAATGCCTGTCTAAAATAGCTTCTTGTAGGCTATACTTCTTAAAAATCCTTTCATTTACAGTTGAAAAATACTTCAAATTGCATCTAAATAAATCATGATCCCTAAAAATATTGGTCAACCGAAGGGTAACTCCCTCCCACCCCACCCGCTGATATTCAAATTTAATTCCCCCTATCCCTTAAATAACTTCTGTTGAAGACCCTGCACAGCTAACATTTCAGCAACGCGTTGATTATAATTAGCAAACTATTTATTGAATGTTTTTTTTATTATCTATTTTGATCGGAGATCACATATACCTCCTTCGAAATACAAGATGGCTGCCACATCTAAAAATACTTAAGTAGAACAAATGTAATCTGTACTCATAGAACCATATAATAGATATAATGATAAAACCTTTACCACTAAATTATTGTCGAAAATGGAATTGTTTTGATCAAACCTCCAAGGTGAAGGCTAGTGGACATATTTTGGAAAAACGGGTAATAGTTACCTTAAGGTATCTTAAAAAAACAACGTTGAACAGGTTTATGAAAAACTCAGAAATGTAAAGTCAGGCTAAAATCCAAGGTAGCAAACGTTGCTAAAAATTGGTTGCTAAAAACTGAAAGCGTGTTATCGCTTCTACTCAAAAACAGTAAATCAACACAGAATAACAGTATCGGTACACTCTCTCCCTCTCACCCAATCCGCTCTCAACAACCCCACTCTCTCCCCACCACCACTCCCACCAAGTCCGAACAAGGAATACAAAATATATATCAGCATGATATGAAAATGTGTCCAACCAAAAAAGGTTCTTCTCACCAAGCCCTTCCCACCCCTCCTCCTCCACACACATCCAAGCCCTTCCCCTATCTCCCATGGAGCCATGCCTGATTGAATTGCTTCCCTGTTTTTTCTCATGACCGAACCATTCATTCTTATTTGTTTTAGTTGTGAGTTCTTTTATATCTATATATATGATCCATGAGTGCTAAGCAGCTTAATATGCCGGTATTTATTACTGAATTTATTAAACAAGTTGACACTTGTTTACCGACCATCATACCTTTTTTGTCAACGAGTTCAGTTCAAAAATAAATTAGCGCCAATTTAAGATTCTATTTTAAAAAATGTATTACACTCCCAGAAGCCATTTTATGTGATAAATGTGTTACAGCACGTGGGATGCGATGGTGAGCTGGGGTCGGCCGCTACAGAAGACAAATGTAGGGTGTGCGCCGGGGACGGGAGTTCGTGTCACACCATATCTGGAATGGTGGACAAATCCATGCCAAAGGGAGGTACGTGTTACTAAGAGGAAAACAGAAACAAATATAAATGATTGAAGCAATTAATTTGACTTTATAATGGAAATGTATGTGTTTTATTTTTCATTTCATGGGCATTCATTTGATGTGTTATGTCCTGAGGTTTACTATGCGAGTACACATATGGCATATGCCAAGCATTTGATGTGTTATGTCCTGAGGTTTACTATGCGAGTACACATATGGCATATGTCAAGCATTTGATGTGTTATGTCCTGAGGTTTACTATGCGAGTACACATATGGCATATGCCAAGCATTTGATGTGTTATGTCCTGAGGTTTACTATGCGAGTACACATATATCATATGTCAAGTATATAGAGGATCTTACACGCGTGCTTGTTTTATATTGAATTTAATAAACGGATAAAATTAAATGCTGCGATGCTGTGCCGAATGACAAAGATGGCTGTTATTGTACGTTATGACGTATGTTCATTTCTATACATGTTCATAATTATATATATATGCGTCTATTGTAATACTAAACTGGTATCAGTCTATAAATTAGACTATAAATAATAAAACTGGACAAATTAAAAAATAAAATAATACTCTGCATAAAAATTACTCTGCATAAAAATTGTTTATTTTATTTCAAGCTCTGTTTCTCTTTATGACTGAATTCATGTTCAGATAAGACCATACACGTTATAAGTGGAGATATTTGCCTCTTTCAGTGCTAAAGAAATTTTATAATAAAGGTTATAACATTAAGGACAGATGCCAGTCTATTGTAATACCTGTGCGTTGTGATACACGTTCGTTATATTACATGTTCATTATTATACATATTGTTCCATCACAGCATACCAAGAGATTTTGAAGATACCATCAGGGGCCATGCATATTCAGATTCAAGAAGCCTACGAGTCCGTTAACTACCTCGGTAAACTATTTCTTAAAGCTAAACAATCTCTGCTTAATTAAAAACAAAAACACATGACGATAATTATATATAATGATATAAGCTGCTAAGTTAAAATGGAAAAGTGAAATAAAAGTAAAACACTTGTTGTCTTCAACTTCATGTTGTATTACTGGGTTTAACAGTTTTGACCCCGTGTGGTTGCTTGGGTTGAATACAACCACTGCAATCTCACAAACACACTGTCACAAGCAGAGAGATAGGACCACACCCCACCCCCACCCCACACCCTTTCATATTCGTTTTGTCATTTTTTATCATGCTCATTCCGTCATGCTCATTCAGGTCTTTGTTTTGACACCGCGTATGCAAACGTGGGAACGGGGCTCCATCGTAAATGGAGTGTCTACTATAGAATTTGCAGCAACTGCAGTTCTGCAGGTAAGAATGTTCTAGGACCATTCTCCATATTAATGAGGGATGAGTAAGGCACGTTCATTCCTGTTAGGCGCCATATAACCTTGCATGTGTTGGTGCGCCTTAAAACCCAATTCAGTCAATCAACAGTTTTGTATGACTGTTTTCCTATTTAAGTATAGTGTTTTTACATTTTACAACATAATGATTTCTATATATTCAAAACAATGTTATCAAATCAAGTGTCAGCTTGTTAAGTTCAGTCATATATTGTTTTGATGCGACAATGCAGTTTTAAAAAGCTGAAACTGTCTTAAACATTATATTGTGTATATGTTTTAGCTCTAAAGAGTGAAAATGGACCGTTCTACATCAACGGTGATTGGACGATTGATTGGCCTCGGAAGTTTACCGTCGCTGGCACCGTGTTTCATTATGAACGACAAAGCGATGCACCGGAAATCATGAGAGCCGTCGGGCCAACAAGCGAAAATCTCGTTGTTATGGTAAGCATTATAATTTGTTTATTTGAAAGGTAAGCAAGGAGAACATAGCATGTTTTCTAGTTTACTCTGTTTTATTGAATATATTCAGAGCATTAGTTTGCCATTTTTTTTTAAATAATGAACATTTGAATTGCTGCTATTCCATCTTTATGGCGCTTTCGTTTCGATTCCACACTGGGATCATCAACGACTGGATTTCGGGATACAGTTGACACCCGCCTTCCGTCTCGGTTTATTTCACGTGACACTGGCATCCACGGGCCATCATAAGCCCTAACCCCAAAACCCTTCTCCGACTCTCTCACACCCTCTACTCCTCCCTCGCCTTCCTTGCCTCTGCTGCCTTCCTCCTCGCTTCCTCTGCCATCTCCTTCACCTTTCTCCTCCTCTCACCGATGTCAGGGGTGGCGGCCCTACGTATAAAAGAAACACAAAGATGAAACAATATTTATATAAATAAGCATCAACGACTGGATTTCGGAATACAGTTGACATTCCGTCTCGGTACCAAAAGTAGTGAATTGCAATTGTAGGCCTGCTACACAAGTTTTACAGAGAATTATAAGTAGCAACACTTATCTTGTAGATCTCTCTCTAACCCATGTAATTTGTTTTCCCTTCTCTGTGCAGCCTCTACAATCTTTGTTTCCACCTGGCGTGCCTTCTCCTTTCTCTCTTTCATCTGAGCCTCTTTCATTATCTCTATCTCTAGCATCTTTAACTCCGCCTTCCTGGCCTTCTCCATTCTCTCCTTGATCTGTGCATCTCTCAGTATCTCCGCCATCAGTTCTTCTTCCTCGTCCGTGTACTCGATCTAGATTATAATGGTAACCAAAATATAAACTAATGTTTATTAGTTATTGGTATACATTTTTGTTAGCTTCTACGGTTCTTCCATAACCATTGCTAAATATTTAACTCAGGAAAAATAAAATAATATGGGTTAGACAGAAACCATTGTATCCGCTGGTCTTCGTCTGTTACACAATCATACTATGCTAATGACTATGAGACATCTCAAATATACATATATGTAGATTAAATCCTTCATTAATTCGAAGTTAACGAACGTACCTTCTTCTTCTGCACATCCTTCTCCTCTCTCGCCCGTCCAGCTTCTGCTGCTGGTGTTGGACTGGTGGAGTTGTCACTGAGGTCCACAACAAACGCAATCCCCTGTGTTGCTGCAGTCGGCTCCATGCCTGCAGAAAGAAATAAGTTTGATGATCAGCAGTAGTATGAAATAACTTAATATAAAAAAAAAACTGTAATAAGGCCAAAAGTTGTAATAATAATTATAATAACAAATAATAATAATAATAATAATAATAGGCGATGATGATGTATTTAATGTTCGATTAGATTGTAGGAAAATTTATAACAATCACAACACACCTTTATCCTGTAGGTCTCTAACCATATCCGCCTGTTCACTAGGACTTGGCTTCTTGAAAACCGTCGCTTCGCTCAGAATCTCGTGAATGTCCCTCTCGTCTTCGTCATCATCTGAGGGACACACTCTATTCTTCTTCTTAAAACCAGAGAAACAGTTACCCATACTGACTATATCAATAAAACAATCAGAAATCCGAGGTAAATTACAAAACCTAGCTTGCTCTGAAAACAAACTGCGCTTTAAAGCAACTATGGTTACGACGTTACTATGAAGTTACTCATCATTTGAAATTGACGTGTATAACGTCATAGACCATTGTGCAAAACAAAGCACGTGGTACGTCGAGGCGATGCGCCCGTGAACCCATTGGTACATCAGCCCCGTAATTACGCTGAGGCAGGCACACCGAGAAAACTGTCTCGGTAGAATTGTGTGAAGGTACCTAACATTGAAGTATGCATTCTAATGGAATATAAAATAATATCACTAACATATACTTGAATATATTTGTCTAATTTAAAACTGAAAATCTGGCCCGGGAATGCTCGAAAATACAGGAAATCACATGTAGAAATCAACAGTCGTTCTGGGGTATATGTCCTCAGATTGCCTCGGTTAAATTTCAGGACTGGCTATTCTTTTATTGGTAATCAGAGTGGCGATCACGTGGGTTTAAAAATGTTGCAAAAAAAGGTAAAATCGTCCCGATTCGGAGTAAGCCTACTAGGACGTAAAATGAGCAGGTTTATCTGTACTTTATTCCATTTCTTTGCAGGTGAATATTCCATTGTTCTTTAGAATAATCCGCCCCGTTTCCGAAATATTTTGGTTTGAGTTTGTCACGTACATTTTAGGAACGGGGTGGATTTAACGAATAAACTATCTAAGATTCAATCACTCATAAACTATGCTTTGTAACGTAGTAGGACCTACTTGGAAAAAATCCGTTTGCTTTGCACTGTGTTGCATCAAAATGCGTCCAGTAATAAAGTTACTATGTAAAGAAAACTTTTGGTTTTCAAACCACGTAATCCACCCCACCACCACCCCCGCCCCGTCCAGATAGTCGTGGATTTGTTCAAGATCACTGCCTACACCTTCGGCTTATTTATGTATAACTTCGTGGGGAAAGGGTGTAGGCAGGGATCCATCGTCTCAAACAGTTAGGATAGTATTCTTGACACAACACTGACCTATCTCCATCAGTAAGCCATAGGCTATTGTTTACATTTAAAACGGCACTTAACAGGCAAACTTTCTTGTTTATGATCCCCTTTATCTCGGGAATTGTATTGTATATACATGAAATAGAGAAAAATGAAGTGTTGAAGATAATAAGTTAAAGATTCTCGCTCGCATTTGTATGAAGGAAATTGTTAATAATTGCCAAACCAGAAAATGCAAGTAAATTATAAGGCACACGCCTTCGTGGAGGGTTTTCGTCTGCCATATTGTGTGGACTACACAGTGCTCAAAATACAGGCTTGTTTTTACTTAATGTAAATTATAGAATTAACATAATTCGGATTGAAAATAGTAACATTTAGTATCAGCATAAAAACCTATTTTCAAAATAAACTAACGATTTGACGTTAATATGTTTTCGCTTCAGCTTTTATTACAAGAAGACAATCAGGGCGTGCAGTACGAGTACAACGTTCCATACAGTGCTTCTGCCGGAAATATCAATGTTACGCAATACACGTGGACACACTCCGCCTGGGCACAATGCTCCCAGTCCTGTGGCAAAGGTATTAACAATGTTCACATATACAAACATATCAAACCAAAAAAATGTCACGGTCTCTGTAAATGGTTATTAAAAATTAAGTAAATGTATGCTGTGTGGTGTTTGTCTTGTCGTATTAGAACATGTTCTTACACACGCACGCACGCACGCACATACGCCGCATGCACACACGTACACACGCACGCACGTATGCTCTCTCTCTCTCTCTATCTAATGTTTCATTTTCATTTTAGCTTGCTAATGCTCATTTAAACAATGTAAACCATTTGCAGGGATAAGCACATCCAACGCCGTCTGTATGCACAAGTACCGCCAGACAATAGTTGACGACGGGTTCTGTTTCCCACAACCCAAGCCCAGCCATCACTTCAAACACTGCAACCAGGAACCGTGTCCACCAAGGTGATATCCAGTTGATCTTAAAGCTGAACAGGCTTATTAAAACAGGATGCATTTATTTAATTAAAAAACAGCTTTAATAGTTTTGATTAACCACACAGACCATCTATTTGGTTGATTGGGACATTTTACACGCAGTTGTACTGTTCAGATTGAACAGTCAACACATTTATATTCTGTTGTGGCAACAATTCAGCTTTAAGATATTAATACAATATAGCACGAGTCCAAAGTTATATATGAAAACGTTTTTTCGATTGATACAACCTTCACAATTAAATGTTTCCAATTAAGCATTGTCTGACCTTATTGCATTTAATTGAAAATGTAACCGAACGAGGAAGAATCCGTAGACGCAACGGGTATTTGAATTCGGGACACATCGCTTCGAACGTTCTACCTCTTGACTACACACAAAACCAGATAGTAATAACGCGCTTATAAACTTTGATCTACAGTCTACTAGTATTTAATTCTACTACATAAATATGAATCTTCAATGTCCTAAAATATGAGGCATCGTTTATCCGTGTGTCCATTATGTAGGTTTAATTACACTAAATCAACCGGATGTGCTCGCCTGGTGCAGTTCGAAAGTAGTTCTGTATTAAACAGTGCTAATATTTTTTTCTTTAAAAACTTTTTTTAGTGCTTTTTCCTGTTATTTGTTGGCTGTACTGTATTCTGGACATGTTGTTAATATTCGAAAATGCAACTCATTATGGTTTTGACAGTTTTTGATATAAATTTCAGAAGTGAAAGTAGACAGGGTATGAAATTGCAAGGGGTAAAACTAGCTTTGACCTGGCGTTAGTATACAGCTGAAGAAGTATTTCTTAGAAGATATTCAACCCCCTATTTCCGTGTTGATGTTTAATAGCAGACATGTTGATGTTTAATAGCATACATGTTTATTTGTATGATAAAGTAAGTTTCCCAGAATTCCAATCATGTTTGAGTTTTTAACAGGTGGTCAACATTCTCACTTTACTATGGAAGGGGCATGGAGACAATATGTGTATGCGATTCGGATGAGCTTTGCTCTTCTTCTTTCCGGCGCTTGTAATCGTTAACGTATAATGACTGGGAGTAACGTTCTGTCACAATCCTATTTCATTACAGGTGGGAGGTTGACGAATGGAACAAGTGTAGTCAGACGTGTGGCGGTGGCCGGAAGACACGGACAGTCGTGTGTAAACAGCGGATTACCCAGGACGAGGAAGTAATACTGGACGATAGCGAATGTCCGGGAGAAAGGCCAATCTCAGAGAGATTGTGTAAGCGAATTAATTGTCCGTCTATGTGGGTGGCCGAGGAATGGACCGAGGTACGCATTTTTATTATAGCACATATAATATGTCCCGTCAAAAACAGGTTTTTCGGCGGGGGATATGGTTATCATCGACTGATGCTTGTTTAATTTGGAATAAGACCATATTCATGTTAAGTGCATTTCTTTATTTTTAAACACATGGCTTAGTGGTTAAACACTGTTATGTTTATTCAACATGAGGTGATTCATGGTTAAACACTGTTATGTTTATTAATCATGAGGGAATTCATGGTCAAACAATGTTATGTTTATTCATCGTTTCATCATGAGGTGTTTCATGGTTATCACTGTTTATTCAACATGAGGTGTTCGTGGTTATCACTGTTTATTCATCATGAGGTGTTTCATTGTTATCACTGTTTATTCAACATGAGGTGTTCGTGGTTATCACTGTTTATTCATCATGAGGTGTTTCATGGTTATCACTGTTTATTCAACATGAGGTGTTCGTGGTTAAACAGGGTTATGTTTATTCAACATGAGGTGTTTCATGATTAAACACTGTTAAGTTTATTCAACATGAGGTGTTTCATGGTTAACTACTGTTATGTTTATTCAACACTGTTAAGTTTATTCAACATGAGGTGTTTCATGGTTAACTACTGTTATGTTTATCCAACATGAGATGTTTCATGTTAAATACTGTTATGTTTATTCAACATGAGATGATTCATGGTAAATACTGGTATGTTTATTCAACATGAGATGTTTCAAGATAATCATTGAGAGCCGTTTATTGTTTTAAAATGGCTCATTACATGTAGATGTTACAAATACCCTAGTACGTCTTCCATTTCTCCAGTGTTCTAAGAGGTGTGGTCGCGGTGAGATGGTGCGCCACGTGTACTGCATGACGAGCGACAAGGAGATGTACCTGGACGACAGCGAGTGTGACGAGAACCAGAAACCGGCAACCATAGCCACGTGCGTCAAGATGGCTTGCCCACAACCGGCATGGGTTGAGAACGAGTGGGCAGAGGTAATAAAACCCGAAACACGCTAACATAACAATATGCAGTAAAACGCTAAGATTTTTACCATCAGCTGTTACAAGGTACCATAGTGCTGAGCCTAGAGGATTCAATAGTGTCAACTTAAGATCTATATTATGCTTGATCAATAAGGGAACCAGTTAACCAAATATAGTGTGCTTTGCTTTGGTCTAAATCACTTTATTTGTGTAAGTTTCTTCGGTAAAATACGTTTTACTGTGCAAAGCGTTTTCCTTGTAAATAAGAGGTAATTTTTCAGCTCATTCATTTTGTTAAGGCATTTTAGGATAGAAAATACCATTATTTGTCAATTTTAAGTGAACACCTAGATGCCCACAAAAAGGCCTCTGGTACCACCTCAAGTATACCCGTTACATGGTTCTTGGTGGTTATCATACCCACTTGAAAACATTTTTTATTTCACAGCTTTAAAGTAGGTTTAAATTGCGCACCTCAGTTAGTATTTTCGAGCCGCACCATAGAGATGGGAGGAATGCATAGTATCCGAGAATCGTGCCTTTCTGTTGCTATCAAAACTATACTGAGCAAAATATTTTGAGCACATACAATGCATGTCATTTCCATAGACGAGATATAACGCCGTGTATGTTCGGGGTCAATGATAAAGTGACATAGATATGATCAATACTAATGCTATAAATGTTTTTGTTTGAGAATAACAATCGTTTGTGAACACATTTCAGCGGTTTTTAAACAATGACAGAATTGACATTCTTGTAAATGCAAACATTAAATTTGTTTAAAGCAATACGTGTGTATGGTGAAATAAGTTGTTTTTAATATACGGGCAGTCATTTTATACTTCGCTTAGAAAATAATAAAATAACAAACAAGAAATGAAAATCTTATCTTTACCTAGCCTTTCTAATATCTGCAAACAATTGTCAATGTGTATATGTTTAATCGAAAGTAGTGATAAAAAAATTTTGTTCGGTATATATTCATGTGGTTCGGGATACATGCAGTTACACGGGAGCGCCCGGTTAACTTTAACATCTAAGGCATATTGCCAGTTTTAGGTTGAGAACAGGACGGAGAATGTCGTTAAAATCAGAATATTCACTGAGTTTGGATAATCAATGCATAAGTGAAAGTGTCTCACATCTGCGTCCACGTACTTTAAATACGAATATCCGCCAATTTATCGACAAAAACAATCACTTAGATCTACGGTATAAGTAAAAACACGAAAAGATTTTATTCGCAGGTGGTCCGTACGTGTAATGAAACGTCTTTGATATTATTTATGAACAGAAAGTTTAAACTAAATCATACGGTATTATATAAACCCGTTCATTTCAGTGCACGGGTAACTGTGATAGTGGTTGGCAGAGGAGACGGGTCGAGTGTAAGTCACATGACGGAGAGCCTAGTGATAAGTGTGACCTCACCAGACGACCTCTCGACGCGCAGAGGTGCGATATGGCATGTGAGCAGGTGTCGGCTGAACCAGAAGGTTTGTACAAGACCCACAAGGAAGAACCTAGTGATGGGTGTGACCTAACCACCTGAAAATTTTGCCGCTGACTCTTTTTAATTGTTTTGCGTTAGTCAGATTTCGTAATATACGATGTGATGAATGTTACTCCCTGGTGCTGGCTTCCTCTATATGTCCTCGTTATTCTATTCGGGAATACATGGATTTTAGTTTAATTATGTTTAATCTAGTGTATAGCCATTGGCATATGTACTACATTTATACATTAATATATATATATATATATATATATATATATAAGCAAAGTTATTTCGTACACTCTAGTACCGACACTTACATTTTCATATTTGGCACATATCAATTAAAAACCTCTAATTTCTCTAATTGCTATTACAGAATGCGTGGACAACTACAACGTTGCATACAGTCCCACGTTTCTCTATTTTCTATTGCAGAATGCGTGGACAACTACAACTTTGCATACTGTCCGATTGTCCCATGTTTCTCTATTTTCTATTACAGAATGCGCGGACTACAACTTTACCTACCGTCACACATTTCTCTATTTTCTATTGCAGAATGCGTGGACAACTACAACTTTGCATACTGCCCTCTTGTGTTGAAATTCCGATTCTGCGACAGAGAATATTTTCTGAAAATGTGTTGCAAAACATGTCAGATATCAGGGTTACTGGAGGCCGGTTAACTATACTGAATTGTGAGATTAACTCAAAATGATGAAATAACAGCATCTGATTTTTACGTGAACCAATCCTTGAAATCGTAGTCAATGATTGCCTAATGGTCGATCTTCACTGTACTTATACATCGTGTTTGAGAGGAATTCTTGAGCTATGAATGATCAATCAAACAACGCTAACTCAGTTAAACGGATGAAGTAAACCTTCGTAGATTTATTCTGAATATATTTACTCCTACAAAACACGTCTGCTCCATATTTCAAACGTTAAAAAAACATACGTTTCAGACACTGATTTGATTGAAAATATGAAGAATGAAAAATGAGACAAAAGGTGTGTCGGTAAAAAAAACGACAGATATCGAGAGTTGCAGCAAGTGCAAGACATGCAGTATGGACAACCATGTTTGTGCCAACATCACGTTACTGGGAAACCCGCACGTAGATACGGACTTAAATCAGTTACGATATAATAGTGTTGCCAACCTACATGAATCAACACGTGCATATCGTGCCACATTCTTCCTGTTCTATCGACATGATTAACTTGGATAGAAACAATAATACGGTTTCATGGCTGTCTGTATTGATATGATATTTGTAATATCTTTTTGCAGTATGCCTTTATGCTGAAGTTAATGGAATTTTTGTAAATAAATGTATAAAAGGCAGAGACTAAAAAATAAAGATCAACAAAGTAGACAGATAAACAAATACTCGATACCTAATTTAAATATTGGAGCAGCGTAATGACTGTAAAAAAAACACACTTCAATAAACCTTCACGATGAATATAAAGTCATCAGAGTTTTGATGATAGACATAAAGGTCAACAAAGCTACGACTATAGTTACTTGATGATAGATACAAAGGCCAATTTGAGCCTTTATGACGTATACACCATTATACTATTTCGGAACTTAGTTGAATTTCAAACGTGTGAACATTGATTTCATCAACATCTGCTATATTTATTGACATCTGTTATATTTATTGCCTTGATCTCATGCTGAAAGATCTCAAACATAAATCAATCATAGAAAATATGGATCCTTATTCGGAAAATCCTGTCAATCCAAGGGCAGTATACATCCAAACCATTTATTGCTAAAGAGAAAAACAAAAGCTTTAATTTTATAAATCTAAACAAATGTTATATGTTCTTTTAAATTATTCATCAAAACTTGAATGCATTTGAAAATATTTCGGGTGTCATTCAGAATGCAAATGAAACCACCATATTGTGATTCCGTTTTTTCATGTTTTGTTAATTGGACCTAATGTTTCTGCATGTTTAAATAGTTTAATTATTGTTTATGAAATACTTTATTCTGGAAAACTCGGTGAGTTTTTGTTAAATCATAAACATTAGTGCATGTGGTGATTTAAGGTAATGAAAAAGTACGTGTTATTTGACTGAAGAACATTTTTACTGAATTATATGTTCAACGGATGGCAACGCCGTGAACTTATTTATTCCTTAAAGTTTTACAAAAACACGCTGTAGGAGTAGAGCCAACATGGTAGGAGTCAAACGAGTGTCCTAAGTTTTTGACAATTCTGGAATTAGTTCATTCTAGTCTACACTATATACAACTTTACCGAACAACCGTATTAAAGACATTTTTATTGCTCTTATTCAAAAGACTTTTGCCAGAGAAAAGACTGAATTGTTGGCCTCTAATTTTGACAAGTACACTATCTGGACTTGCTAAGAAGTTTATGAATCACTTATATTTCTATACTCGGTAAAAAAAGTTTTGGACCAGGGTATATTAAGTCATATAAAAATAAAACTAGTGGACAGAATTTAAGTATCTTTTTTTAGTAACCAAGGTTTGCCCTACCCGGTTAATTTGGTACCAGAAACATTAAATTCCAAACAAGATTGATTTTAAAAAAATCCGCGCACACACAAAGGGTCTGTAAAAAATGTTGCAAAGTCCATAAAAAGTAACAGTTACGGACACATTCGAGTAACCAATAAAAAGATTAAAAGTCTGGCCTATTCGTCCCCAGATCGAGGTTCGACCCACGCCCTCTACCCTGTCCCGTTTAAATAACTCTCCACATATTCCCTGTGTGGACATTCCCGTCTGAAATGTCCTGTTTCCCCCTACCCAAAACATGCCAATATTAGCCACCCGTATGGGGATGGGCTTTCGGTATGCCCCTGTCCACCATGTTGGCCTGTACTTAGTGAAGCGATTGCCTGCGACATTTTTTCCAACTTTTGCTCAATCTTGGTCAAAGCGTCTCCCATGACGTTAGGCTTGCGGGTATTGTGCTCATTGACCGCCCAAACAACCACAGGGTCTTCCCTCTCATGCTCCAGCCCACGCTCTGGCTCTGTACGGGTGGTCGCATACACAGCCTGAGTCATATACTGATGCCATTTTACCCTGTCAATAGCAGTCTCGATGCGGTCCGGGAGCCCAACATGAAGACCAGCAACACGGTCTGCCCATCTCTGACAAAACCGTACAACCCGCCTGCTGAGTCGAGTATGTAACTTGCAAATCCGCAAAGGCTTTATTCGCCAATGTAAACACCCTGTCAGCCCAGTCTTCTAATGACTCGCCTTAGTCCTGCACAGCCTGTTTTAATCTGGCTTGCGCAGTAGCCGGGAGTTCTTTGGAACCGAACCTGCCTTCTAACTGTACTAGCATTCGCCGGTACGACATAGATTTGCCAGCATTACGTTCCCTTATAAGAGCACAATACTCGGCAGCCTTGCCTGTGAAAGACCAACACAGACAATCCAGACATTGAGTTTTAGACCAGCGCTTCATTTTTGCATAACTGGTGAAACGTTGCTTAAACAACAACCACTGTGATTTGCCGTCATACATGAGGGTCTTGGGAAGAGACTTTATGGGGTCCCATTCCCTAGATCCGCCATGTGTATACGCCGGGGACGCCCCCCGCTTATTCGGTGGCTTCGGTTCACCTGAGACGCACTTTCATCAGTGTTCGAATCGCTTTGCGAAAGGGAGCGACGCTTCTAGCCACTTTGCTTTAGTCTAGACTTTCTCGGGCTCGAATCCCCCACTCTGTATCCGCGAACACGCGATTTGCAACCCCTCTTGCCCCTATCACTCTCATCTTCGGAGCTCTCATCATCACCGTCCTCACTTGATGGGGAGGACGGGGAAACGGCATACCGCACGTGTCTTGCCTTTTTAGGGGCCTTTAGGACTGCTCCTGCGCTTTTTGAGGACATGCTCTTAGTGATGGGGACTCCGGTGGTTACTGGGCTGGACTGGACCGTTGCCACAACCCTCCCCGTATTGGTGGTTGGTTGGGCCGGCTGTCCCGATTATACCTTCAAACCCACGAGGTCGCCCATCACTTTAAGCATATCTTTTATTTGCTCTAAAACCGTGAGACTTGGGGTCCCTATTTGCTCCGTAGCCCCAAACATTGAAGGCTTAATATCCTCATCCACGGATTCAAAAGCGGAATATCTGAGGGAGGGCTCTGGGGTTGAGTGCACATTGTGGGGCATCTGCACGTGGTGACAACGGACCCTCCTGAAGTACACCTTGTGCTGACAACCGCCACTGGGATGCGGGGGGGTGGGGGGGGGTGGGGGGTGGGCGAGGGCTTTCCATGTGTGTCCACCCATGGGAGCCACCTGTCCCTGTGTTCCCAAATGCACCCACTACGTCCTCCCCTCCCTCTATTTTTTGGTGATCGACCCCACCCAGACATGTATGAAATTATGTTCCTAATGCTGGGGGCAGGCATGGTTTTGGTGTGAAATCTAACATGTGCTGCACCCCCAGCCCCAAATTATCTCTCGTGAGTGCCTCCCACATTTCCAGGGTGAGGTTGCCATGTGCCCTCCGTACTGCCACAACGGCAGATGCCAACTTTGAACCCATCCCTGGAATGTGCAGCAGATCCCCCGCGGATGCATAATTGACCAAGATCCGTGCCTGAACGCTGTCACGTTTGCACTCCATAATTTTACCAATATAAACAAGCAAGGTTTTACGCAAGCGTAAAATAGCTGCCGAGAGAAAATAGCATTATTTCTGGGTAGGAACTGGGAACAAAGTTTAACATAATAACAGACCAAGTCACGGGTGTTAAAACAATATTCAAAAAAAGAATTGTCACGGAGACGTAAACACGCCATGACCGTTTTTTTACCAGACACCTTTTTTCCCAATTTGTGCTACCAAACATTTTTAATCAAGGTTGGCGAATCCTTGACCTGTTGACATGCCTTACAAATTGATTACATATTCACCTTTGTAGCACGACGTGCTAAAGCACACATCAGCACAGAAATACAATTACTCACATGTATGGGTTGCGTTTGCGTTAGCGTGTATTACAACACAGATAAACTGTTCATTGCTACCATTTGTAATTATAAGATTGCGTTATCAAAGTGAAAAAACTCAAAGAAACTATTCATTACTACCTTACCATGTGCAATTACTAAAGCAATATAAGAGTCGCTGTTCCGGCAGCGAATTAAGGGCTATGAGGTATAATAGTGGCTCATTTTGGAAGCATCAACCGGCTGGAACAACCGGGCGACAACTACGGCTGCTATGCAAATGCTAGCTTTTTTCATGGAATGTTTAATAATAACACGAATAAAGTAAATAAATACCACGGACAGAAGCTAATAATGTTGCTAGTTGCTTGTTGATGATGAGTATGATGATGATGATGATGATGATGCTTACCTGCTTCTAGGTTTTTTGCTGTTGTTGCTACCGCTATTAATGCTGCTGATGCAGCTTATGCTGCTGCTGCTGATGATTTTGTTGCCGCTGCTGCTGTTGTTTCTGCTGTTGCTGATGATGATGATGATGCTGCTTCAAATGCTGCTGCTACTGTTGTTGCTGCTGCTGCTGATGATGATGATGTTGCTGCTGCTGACGCTGCAGCTGTTGATGCTGATGCTGATGCTGTTTTTCTGCTGATGCTGCTGCTGCAGATGATGATGATGATGATGATGATGTTGCTGCTGCTGCTGCTGATGTTGTTGTTGCTGCTGCTGCAGATGATGATGATGATGATGGTGTTTATCTAGCTGCTTCTTCTTTTTTACTGTTGTCGTTGCTGCTACTGACGCTTCTGATGATGATGATGCTGCTGCTGATGATGATAATGTTGTTGTTGCTGAT
>JAWPHD010018017.1:0-41832 GCA_037043455.1 Cyrtodaria siliqua
CCTACAAATAGACTTTAGGGCGTCTCTCTACACCGTCTTTATTATGAACATTAAAATAATATTTGCAGTCCAACATTTTTCTTTCAGTTATAGTTTGTGTTTTTTATTTTAACGAGATGTTTTTCCCTTACAGGGAGTACATCAGGATTTTTCTAGAAATATCTTAAATTATAAAAATGTTCCAATTCATGATAAAACACTTATATCCATCAAAATATGATGTTCGAACCATATTGTTAAGGTTTAAACTTCGAATACACCATATAGCTAGGACGGAATCGGGCATAAGTTGCTGAAATTAACCCTGGTGCGTAACCTAGGATAGCACGTATTACTGTACAGAATGAATTTCCTTGTAACTAAGGGGTCATTTCTAGGATCATTCATTATATTTAGGCGCTTTAAAATAGAAAATATCATTATTTATCAATTTTAAGTCGGACCCCCAGACACCTTTGAAAAGCCTGATGTACTCCCTTTAAGAAAGCAAAATCGATTAGCCCACACCAATTATCAATTACTCGGATGTTGTTGATAATAGTGTTGTAGTAGTTTCATTTTATTTCTATAGATATTGTGTTGTTTTATATACTTGTTAAGTTATATAATACATTTTTCTAAACTGTTAGTGTGTTTTTTTTATTTGCAATACAAAATTACAGTATATTTGCGCCCAAACTATTGTCAGTACAAAATTATAGTCATAATACGACATATTTTAGATTATAGCTGTGATCACTTATATGTATACTGTCCCTTGTAACAAACTTGACTTGCACAGACGTTTGGCAATTCGTTGCTAGAAAAATATAATCAATATGACCCCTGCTCCTTGAAATATACTTTTGGGTCAGATTATGGCATGTTAAAGTCCCTTCAAGTGGCAAATGTTACAACAAATATACACCGTTTCTAAACCTGTATATAACTAAAACATTTTGAGAATCCTAACTTACACATTTTGAGAATCCAAACTCTATAGACACAGTATAAGCCAGGACAAACTCCAAAACTGCAGCGTCAAGTTAAGAGTTATCAACTCATAATTATTTTTACGCATATTCAAACAGGAGTATTTTAGGAACCCGTGAATACGTTTAATCGGTACATATACAGAAGTATATAACCTGAACACGTGGATAGTTTTAATCAACGGTTTTGTAGTGTAATTTTGCTATTATTTGTCGGGGTACTTCTTTAACATTTTAATTGTATGTTGTTAATGCAGTCACTACTTTGTTTATATGCATAGAGCCTTACAGTAACTTACAGCCAGACTATGCTTATACAAACGCAAAAATCAAATAGTAGGGAATGTAGCGACACAGCCAAACAGCTCTGTTATTGAGAGTTCTGAAAAACTTGGAAAACGGTGAAAGAATTATCAAAATCGGATGATAAACAAAACAGATATGACCATTTAAAGGTTGTTCTAAAACGAATATGGGAGCCGCCATTTTTAGAACTATGACGTCATAGTTCCATATTGCCATATATGGAATATTGATAAATATCATTTAAAACGAAGAAAATCACTGCAAATGAATGATTTTTTTACTGGTCATATAAAGCATTACTGTCATTAAGTATTACATATTTTAATACAGTTGTTGTCATTTTTTCCCTATAAATTTTCATATTTATAAATATTCCATATATGGTCATTTATAACCGTGATGTCATAGCTCTCAAAATGGCCGCTTCCATATCCGTTTCAACAAACACTTTAAATGATCATATCTTCTTTGTTTATCATCCGATTTTGATAATTCGTTCACCCTTATTCAAGTATTTCAGAACTCTAAATAATAAAGATGGTTTGGCTGTGTCGCTACATTCCCTTTAACATAGTTTGTGGAAGACATACCTTAGGAGCCTACGCAATCAACTCAACAGAATATAATAATACTTTGAAACATATGCCAAATGTATCATCTCAATTTCATATCACGAACACATTTAAGAACTAGTGCACTTTTGCATCGTGCCCTATGAATGACCTTGCTATGAAGCAGGACCAACGGGTCATTTTGTAGCCCCGTGTGGTTGCCGGGGGCCCCGTTTGGTCACGGGGCAAAGAATACAGCCACTGCAGATCCCTTTGGAGGGGTAGGCAGAGGGATAGAATCCCCCCAAATTCATGTTCATTTTATCATTTTTTGTTCATGTTCATTAAAGGTCTTCATCATGATCTATGGAACGCCATGACTGTCTTATGATGTTGCCGATTAATATATGCAGTGCATTTTCCTTTATATGTGGTAGATCTTTCATGATACGCTGTGCATTTTTAATTATATGTGGTAAATAAATCTTTATATGTGGTAGAAAAGTATTTATATGCAGTAGATTAATCATTATATGCGATAGATAAGTCATTATATGCAGTAGATAAACCATTATATGCGGTCCAGTTATCGTTATATGTGGTGCATTTATTACTATATGCAGTAGTTTATCTAATATATGAGGTCCTTTGAACATTATATGAAGTACGTTTGTATTTATATGCAGTGATTCCGTTGACTTTATATGTGGTACATATTCTAATATACGTGGTGGATAAGTGCGCCTTAAAACCCCAATTCAATTCATTTTGCAGTATAGGTAGTGCATACATGACAAACATGTATCAACACACATTATATATGTTTTCTACTCAAAATTATGGACTAAATTAATAATAGTTTACTATGAGAACATAAGTGAAGAGGTTTCAAATGTCAACATCCTCTTCTAGTGCTTTTGTAACATGACTCATTCTTGAAAATATCACTTTTAATAATAAGTGGTGACCATGATAGGTTGTGGTAGTGTCTTGCTAGATCTCTTGCATCGATCAGAACGGTAAATTGTGTATATCTATGCCTATAACATCAATACAAACTACTTGTTATTAGGCAGTATTAGTAATTCACCTCACCTTGCCGTTTGGCATGACATAATTATAAATGCTAAGAACCACAGTGGTGGCGTAATGGTAGATCATCCGCCTCGCATGCGGGATGTCGTGGGTTCAATACCAAGCCTGGTCATACCATTGACTAGAAAAATGATACTATTAAAGACGATCAGCATATCAGCATATAAAGGGTAGTGCTAGGACTGGTTGGCCTGGTGTCAGTATAATGTGACTGGGTGGGGTATCATATCATGTGTCTATACCGATCAACCCTAAAAATGCCTAATGCTCATGCAAATCAAGTTGCAAATAATATATAAATCGGTAAGGGGTATTCAAGCTTTTTGTGACGTTGTACTATATTTGGCATTATCATTCAATAGTGAAAGCTATGAGTTATTGATATACTAGTAATTAACATTGCAAATTATGGCATAGAAGTAGTATAACTTACAAGGATCAGTTACTATAGTATAAATGCTAAGCTATATAAGGATATTTAACCATGGTGTTGTGACAGTTTTGTGTAGGAACAGTTAAATATATTTAAAGAATTGTCTAAAAACCTTTGAGCTCTATTATGACTATTATTATGGTATTTTTAATAATTGTGCGCAGTTACAGCGTAAGTTGGTATGACCATTACGAATGAGGTTAACAATAACGCTAACGATGGATTAATAAATCATTGCCGACAGCTACAATATAATGGTCAATATATTATTCGCCCTCCACTCACACATCACACCCCCACCCCAACATCCGGCGCTTCACCATAAATCTTAAGTATTTACCTTTCACTCTTCCAAACTTAATTATCAATGAATGATGCTAGCAATGGGATATTAATAGCTGCCGACAATGCCGACGGCTACCATATAAAGGCCAATATATTAACCCAACACTTCATCATCAATCTGAATTTGAGTATTTGCAAGAAATGCATATAACGTAGCATTACCTTTGATATGCAATTTCTCTATTGTGATTTCAGTGGGTGGGGTAATTCAATATGCACTTTTCAACAAACAGCGTTAAAATGATACCTGTATTTTGTAATTGTTCAAAGATGTAATTGTTATGATTAATTAAGGTCTTAAAAGTGTAATACATCATTAAAATGTCTTACTCCAAATAAAATGCAGCAGCTACAAATAACTCTAAATCTGGTGTTGTTTTATGAAAAGCGTAAATATAGTAGCTAAAAAATCTTATTTCCCCTATCTAGATTTTTCTAGACTTTTTTGTGATTTTTCGCAATATATGTCACTAGCAGAAAATCAGAAAATCAGTAAATCATTTCTGTTGCAATTAGTTTGATGTTGAGTGGTGAAATTTCACAGGCTGAGTGGACTAACACGAAATATAATGGTTTTCATCGACGAGACTCTGCCAATTAAAGTTACGCCCATTGTTGGAATTTAATCTGATACCCGATGTAATTATTTTTCTTGCATATCCTTTCCATTTTATGACATGCTATATATAAATGACGCATGGAAAAGATATTGTAAGTTCAGGAAATACCCCTCAATCTCTAAGTAAATTACATTGTGCATTGAGTCATTAATCATAACCTTAAAATCAAATAATTAAACTTGAGCCAAAAAAAAAGAAGAATATTTAGGAAACGTTTAAGAATTAACCACTTCATGAATGGCAAGGGTAATGTTATAGTCATGAATATATTCAATTCTTTTCAATAGTGTGAACTAATTTCTTATAAAATTACAAGGAAGCATAAACATTTTGATTTTGAGTAGTATATGTTGATGATATAAGTAACAACAATTCACCAGCTGCAAGTAAAGGGTAGGCCTAAAGTGCGTAAAGGAGTCCTTTTCGCGAAAAGGAACCGCTACGAAAAGGAGCCATAATATATATATTTGAAGCATTACGAAATTTATTTTTATATATTTAGAAACATACTAATGAAATATGTTTGCAGTAAAAAAAATAGTTAAATCAAACTTCAAATTAATTTTTTGTCAATACTTTTGTGTTTTGACTCCATTTTGACCATACGAAAAGGACTTTCCGTCTACGAAAAGGAGTCATAAAATCAATATCTAAAGATGTATACACATTAATTTTATATATTTAGAAATAGATTACTATACATATTGAAGAAATTAGTTAAATCAAACTCTGAATGAATTTGTTGTTAATACTTTTGTGTTTTGACTCCATTTTGGCCATACGAAAAGGACTTTCCGTCTATGAAAAGGAGTCATAAAATCAATATCTAAAGCTTAATGCGTGTTGTTTTTATATATTATCAGATTAATAGAATATGTTTGCATTACAAAAATGAGTTAAATCAAACTTTAAATGAATTTGTTGTCAATAGTTTAGTATATTATGACTCTCTTTTACCGTACGAAAAGGACTTTCCTTCTGCGACTATGTCGTCATGTGTGTGTGTGTGTGTGTTGTTCTAAGGTTTAGAGACCGTCCGCCAACTAACATGCCGAAGTAACCCTGACGCGATGGGCACAATAGAGTCTGGTCTTTTCTAGATGAGTATGTAGGTTGATCTGATGCTGCTGTGTAGTGTAGTGTAGTCGATTCTCTTGTAGGACTCTGCTCAGTGTATGTGCTCTGGTTTATTTTATTATTGTTTGTTTGTTACTTACCAATCATTGCAATCATTGTACTAAATTACTTGCTCCTTTGAGGGCCCTTAATTGGTTAATAAAATCTTGTATCTTGTATCTTGTATCTTGTAGGTATGCCGTGTTGTGTCGCTGCTACTCTATGTAGTTTCGCTGTGGCGGAGAAGTGGTCTGGTCGAGGTGGCCTACATCCGCTGAGGTGTTGTCCTACATCCGCTACAAGGTCGGGTTCTCTGTTTGGGGCCACACCCATCACAGTATGATCCCTGCGCCGCACACACCGCCTGACGTCTTGTCCCCCTTCGGTCTTCTGTCGAATGTAGGCCTCGACTTTCGCGTCGATACCCGGGATTATGGTTGCGTCCAGTGATATCTAAGCTCCGGCTCCGGCCCGCGGACTAGACTTCCAGGATCTGTAGACGTCAGATGATGTGTGCTGTGATGGGACGCAGGAGACATCCTCACAATCAGTCAGTCAGCAATCATTCCGTTAATGCTGCAATCTATTACAAGTAAAAACGATTCCGGCAGTCCCTGCAGTACGTTCGAGGGCGGTGCGGGCAAGGGTCGACCCAATAGGTCAATCCTACATGATTGCTGACTGTGCCCTCTCCGCGACGTGCACGCTGTGAAGATCTGGAGAAGAACTATGTCGTCATGTTTTATACCTACTTATTATGTAAATTACCTAACTTCGAAACGCAGTTAAATGTCATTCATAAAATCATTAATGTGTATAGAAACATATACACACAAACACAAAATAAACATGAAATAAAACTTATAATATTTAATTCCGTGAAGAATACTTCTGTGTTTTTATTCTGTCGTATTGCCTCACGGAAAGGAGTTTCCGCAACTGGGATGTGCACATGAGTATAGATACCTTTACTGTATTGGTATATAGTCATCAAACTCTTTAAGAACTCAGTAAATATACGTATTAGTAAGGAATGACATAAAAGGGGAAATTTATATACAACAAATGTGTGTACTATAATTTCATGGAACAAGTCTCTATTATACGAAACTTTCATATGTAGTTTTATATCTACTTTTTCAGCCGTGGGTCAGAGTTTGTAGTCAAGAGATTGATGCTACATCTATTGTCGTATATTTTATATATGACTTTATATTTACTTTTATACGTACTTGTTCCGTCTGTCTATATTATTTTAATTATTCACTCTGTTCATTTCAGGAGATGACATGCACTGTTTCTGTTACCGGATTAATACATGATTAACTCAATACTGATTATCTATATACATGACGAAGCAAATATTAAAATCATAAAACACATTCATGTAGTGTATGGGTCATCTATTGATCGAAACAACTGATACCACGTGGCATTTAGTAAATAACAACCAACGCGAGTTATTACTCCTATTACCACTCCGCAACGGAGTATATTTTATGTTCAATCGTACTGGGTAACTCAGTATAAAATACATTGCGCTTTAGAGCTACAGACCTCCCCCTGCATTGGTTAGTTCAATGTCGGGGATATGGCCAATTAGAAACTCTATCCTTCATCTCATCTACCTCCCCAACATAACCTACGGATGTGTTAACAGGGCATAACCACTCCCACCCACCCAATTTCATTTCTAGATAGCATAGGAAAACAATGAACAAGAAAAAATACCCAACATCCCCACCCCTCCCTCCCACCCCAATTTCATTTTTAGATAGCATGGGAAAACAATGAACAAGAAAACTTACTGAAGCAAAATAAGATTTATTGCACAAACCAGAAAAATATCACAGAGGATAAGCCATAACCATTATAAATTTACACTGGAATACAACTGGACCACATATATTATTATGCAAGATAATTTCTGGCAATGCCTCCTTTAACCGATACATATCTTTTTAAATACCAGTAAAATAATGCTTCCTGTATATTATGATTATATACTGAGCAAACTTAATTTAGCACACAAGATGCATGTCATTTCCATAGACGAGATACGAAGCCGTGTATGTTCGGAGTCAATGATAGATACAGTGACAAAGATATGATCATTAATGGTGCAACAGTCATCTGTAAACAAAGTCGTTGATAAAAATAAAGCAAATATGATGGGAACATACTTTTATAGGTTATCAAAAATCGTTCTGATTTCAATGAAAAGGGAGGTAATTTTAAAATTAAAAATTTTGGAATGTTTTTGTTTGAGAATAGCAATCGTTTGTGAACACATTTCAGCGGTTTTAAACAATGACAGAATGGGCAATTCTTGTCAATGCCAACACATTAAATTTGTTCATAGCAATATGTTTGTATAATGAAATAATTTGTTTTTAGCTCTACCGGCCGAAGGCCAGCAGAGCTTATGGGATGAGTTGTCCGTCGTCCTTTAACTTTTGTCTCGTTAAGACGATAGGGCCTTCATTTTTCATCTGATCTTTACCAAACATTAGCAGATTGATAATATCGGTGTAAGCTCGGAAAAGTTCGAAAACCAGCCTGATCTATCTATCTAACTCGTTTAATAAATTCAATATTGAATTAGTACTCATGTAAGATCCTCTATTTATCTTTCCAATTAAGGTGTTTTCCTTACTTATACATTTTAAGTTAACCAAGAGAGCCAAAAGAAGCTTTTTAAACATTTTCCTATAATAACTCTACGTTAAACTAACTATTGGGGCGGGTCCAAATAATACTAAATGTCACCATGTGATCAAACTTGGTACAGGACCATGTCCTTATGCTACATGCAATATATACATGAGAGCTCTATGCCGAAAGGATTTTTTAAAAAAAATATTCATATACATGTATTTTAAGACACACTGGGTGCACGCATGAAGCTCTCTGTCTTCTTGAAAAGTGAAGTTTACTTGAAATTAGATGCTGTTTTTTTGTCAACAGAAAGTATCAGTGAATGTACTGAATTGGGTTTTACGGTGCAACAACACAAGACAGGTTATATGGCACCAAACAAGAATGAACATGCTGGGCTCATTCTCCAGTTAGATTAAGTATGGAGAATGGGGCTAGAACCTTCTTACCTGCAGAACTGCAGAGTTGATGCAAATACTATAGTAGGCACTCCATTTACGACGAAACCACATTAACACAGGCAGATTTTTATGATGAAGACCTTTAATGAGCAATGACAAAATGAACATGATGAAGTGGGGGACCTACCCCTCTGCCTCTAGCGAGATTTGTAGTGGTCCTATTCAGAACCAAGCAGTCATACAGGGACTCAAGTGAACATAAATACGTAACATGATAACAATCAAAACACTTTGTGTTTTCAATCATAAATCATTGTCAAAATAACATTACATTTTATGAAAACAAAAGGCTACTTAATTTTCAGTTTTAAAGGGTATACTAGCACATCATGACAGGTATATTTTGAGAATTGCTGAAATACATTTTTATTTCCTTATTAAATTTATAAAAGTAAACTAAATGAGTAAATAATTGAATTGAATTGAATTGGATTTTATAGTCGCACCAACAGCTAAGGTCATATGGCGACTTTCCAGCTTCCACTGGTGGAGGAAGACCCCAGGTGCCCCTCCGGGCAATTTTTGTGCACGGGCGGGCACCTGGGTAGAACCACCGACGTTCCGCAAGCCGCCTGTATAGCTTCCTCACATAAAGATTCCTAGGCCCCTGAGGGATCGAACCTACAGCGGTGAGGGGCAAGTGATTGCAAGTCAGAGACTCTAACCACTCGGCCACGGACGCCCCAAATGAGTAAATAAACATGTGTGAACATGCACAGTATATATTTCAGAGCAGACTTCACAGTCAAGGTTAAACAATTCCATTTTTAATTGATATTTAGAAAATAGCAACTTTATAACGATAAATTACAAGCCTTTACCCATTAGTTCATGTCTGTTACATTGAAATTTAGGTCCATTGTCATATGAAATTGTATTTGGTCATATGACATTTTTATTAATTTAAAACTATTTGATAAAAAAAAAGAGTTTTAACACAGCCAAAACACAATTTTCCTCAAGTATTATAGGGATGCATGGCCAAATCTAGTCATTTTTCTAAGGGGATCTGAACTATCTTGGATATATCATTTGTGATCAAGTTATGGCTCTTTAATATATCTGGAGTCCATTCTGGACTTACGCCTTCATTTTATCTAATTTTGCCCAAATTTGATGACAGCCTATATATCACTGAGAGCTTGATTCATGTATCATGCACGTTCCCATTTGTTGTGTTTTAGAAAGGAACCAAGCCATCATTTAAATATAGGCTGTTAACAAGTTTCGGCACACTCAGACACAAAATGAACTGAAAGGAAAGGGATATTTTCCAACACATTAACTCTGTCAAACAACATTTGTACCATTTTCGAAGGGTGTAAATAGGGTGTGATAAAGTTTGAGCAAATATGGCCTTAAACAAGAGGTCAATGACCTTGAAGTTCTATCGATAGGTTTTGATAGCTAGATCAGCATTCCTGTGAAGTTTCATGAAAATCGGTCATATAGTTTCAGACGAGTAGTCGCTACAAGTTTTCACTATATAACTCTATATAAACAAAGATGACCGCTGGCAGCCATGTTTAATGTTGAATGAAAATAATGTTCAACAAGGACCAACATCATGGCATGCTGATCATTTTAGAAAAAGTCCCATATTAATATCACTTATAGTTTTCAAGAAGTAGTTGCTACAAACTTTATTTTTTTTAATCTATTTTTAGCCATGGTGGCCATCTTCACTTTCCGGCCGACCTGTAATTTTGCTAGAATCATTTGCTAGAATCAGCTGGACATCAAGTGCAACATTCCTGTGAAGTTTCATGAAAATCTGTAAAGCAGTTTCAGAGGAGTAGTCGCTACAACCTTTTACTACATAACTCTTGTAAACAAAGATGACCGCTGGCAGCCATATTTAAAGTTGAATCAAAATGATTTTCAACAAGGACCAACATCATGTCATGCTGATCATTTTAGAAAAAGTCCCATATCAATATCACTTATAGTTTTAAAGAAGTAGTTGCTGCAAATTTCTTTTTTAAAAATCTTGATTTTCCGGCCGACCTGATCATTTGCTAGGATCAATAGACATCAAGAGCAACATTCCTGTGAAGCTTCATGAAAATCTGTCCAGTAGTTTCATAGGAGTAGTCGCTACACGTTTTTACTATATAACTCTATGTAATAGGTAAACAAAGATGGCTGCTGGCAGCCATGTTTAACGTTGAATCAAAACAATTTTCGACAAGGACCAACATCATGTCATGCTGATCATTTTAAAAAAGTCCCATATCAATATCACTTATAGTTTTCAAGAAGTAGTCGCTACCAGCTTGTTTTTTTTAAATCTATTTTTAGCTTTGGTGGCCATCTTGGATTTCACATCAACATGAATTTTTGCTAGGATCAACTAGACATCATGGGCAACATTCCTGCAAAGTTTCATGAAAGTCCATCCAGCAGTTTCAGAAGAGTAGTCAATACAAAAATAAATTACGGACAAACAGACGGCTGACACCGCACCACGGACACCGCACCACGTCATAAGCTCTGCTGATCTTTGATCAGTAGAGCTAAAAATAGAAGATATTAAAGTACAACAACGAAAACAGGTCAGGACAAGAAGGATGGGATGGGACCAAAATAGCACCAACTTCTATGAAGCAAGTGGTTTACCAATTACAAACAATTACATAAACAGTCTAAACAGATTGTTTATGTATTTGTTTGTAATTGGTATACAGAGACTGTTTATGTAATTGTTTGTATTTGGTATACACAGATTGTTTATGTAATTGTTTGTAATTGGTATACACAGACTGTTTATGTAATTGTTTGTAATTGGTATACACAGACCGTTTATGTAATTGTTTGTAATTGGTATACACAGACTGTTTATGTAATTGTTTGTAATAGGTATACCACTTGCTTAAAAGTTTAAAACAATGAAAGCAAACTATTTAACAACCTGAGAAAGAAACAACAACACGAACTGACACAATATACATATAGTGTTAAACAAACAATTTTTCTAAAAGTGTGTCCTTGAGACATGAATGCCCCACGTAAGGATTTTCATTGGAATAGAAAATGAAGTAACCAACTGTTTAGTCAGAAACAGTAAGTCAATGAAGGTACATATATTACACTTATTAATAAAGTTGATGTATGTGTGTATGAAGTTTAAAAAGCTCTGGGGCTTTGGTATGAGAGTAATGTAAAACTTGAATGCAAGATTACAAAGTGCAAAAAGTATGTCAAGGTCATTCATATTGACCTACTTCTTGTAGGAACATACTGCTGTCATGTAGAGGTAAACATGTACGAAGTTTGAAAGCCCTATGGCTTCTGCTGAACTTAAAATGTATTTTACATACAGACGGACAAGGTTCTGAAAGGGACAGAACCAAATTCGAATGTAAAAGTTGAACGCAAAATTTTAATGCAAGTTAACAAAAGTAGGTAAGGTCATTCATACTGACCTTCTTTTGGGAGGATCATGATGCTGTCATGTAGTTGTAAACATGTGTGAAGTTAGAAAGCTTTACATCTTCTGCTGAACTTAAAATGTATTTATTTTACATACAGACGGACAAGGTCAGCACTATATGCCCGCTCAACTTTTAATGCGGGGCATAAAAAGCATACTTTTGAAAATAATAAATTAATCGTAAAATAAAGTAAAATATACTCAACATTCTTAACTAAAATAAAATGCAGATAACAATGAGCAAAACATTTTGAAACGGAAATCACAAATTTATCCATAATTGCATTTAAATTTAAACCTGGTCAACAAAAACATTCAAAATATATAATTATTAATGTAAAGTCAAAATCTCAATAAGTTGATCTCCTGCCAATAGCAGTCAAAAAAATATCCTCCGATGAAATCTACAATATTGATATAACAAAATTAGGGACTCACTGCAAAACAGCTAAAATGTACCCAAAGAAGCCAAACACAACATTAAATAATAAACACAATGGTGATCAGACGTATTAAATAAACTCCATGTTTTACACTTTACTCTCCTTGCAGTGCTTACACTATTTTCCATTTATTCAGTATCTGAGTATCATAAACAGATATATTATATAGAGAATATTATGTCAGTGCCTTTTACTATCAAGTTTATTAGGCGAGGCTTAGAAAACGAAGAATGGCTCGCCTAATAAACTTGATAGTAAAAGGCACTGACATAATATTCTATTTATCATTTAGATTATCCACATTTTCTGTATGAATTACTATTAATACCTATTTCTCAGAATGTTATGCTTATCGAGGATGCCGCCATGTTGTTGTTTTTTGTTTGTTTTATGACGTTACGTACAATAAACACCGAGGAAATCCGCATTTATTTGCTTTATTGGTCAGTGCCTCTTAAAGCAAAATTTATTAGGTCACCCCTTTATTAGGCAGAAACATGCATATCTGCATGATAAATGTGTTTATCGAAAGCTTATTTTCAAACCCTGTGCATTACATGACAAAATGACATATTGTTACATTACATTTCTTGAACAAATATTGTTTAAAGGGAATGATCCATTTGTTTGTTTGGTGTTTTACGCCATTTTCAACACATGTAAGGTTATATATGACGGTTGATTTTTTGTGGTGGAGGCAGACCACCCACTTTTCCTGGGTAGAACCAGTACTGTACACCTCGCGCCATCCGTAAGAATCGACATTTCCTCACAAGCCGAGCTCCCAGTGGGATTCGAACCTGCAGTGGTGAGAGGCAAAGGTTTACAACGCAATGGCGTTAACCATTCGGCAACGGAGACGCTTAAAAGGGAATGGAGGTGATCTGGAAGCATTATGATTGTCAATCCAAATACGAATACAACCATCATATTGAGATTCATATTCAATGTCCATATGCACTAAACTAAGATGCATTCTTTGTACCATTTAATTCTTGTCAATGAAATCGTTTGGTCTGGAAAACTAGACAACTTGGCTAGTTTTGTTGTATTAATTATTAATAGTAATTCATATGATCCTTTTAGCTCTTATAAATTCTTGTTATGTGATAGAAGTATACTTTATTTGAATTATATGTACATTTGTTAGCAATCTAAGCCCCATTTAAATTGATATTTATGATTTAGCAATGAAACGCAACGGAGTCGTCAAGCTATCCAGACCAAACGTTTTACATTTTCATTAACAATAATTAACCGAAAGGTGATATATAGCTTTATCACATAACATGCGATGTGGGAGTGTAATAACACCATTCAATATTTTCGATATTCCACTAGTGGTATAATATAATGTTAATGATGTCATGGACATGGTTAATGTACATTTTCTGACGTAGTGTGACGTTACAAGTCATGTAATAAATAGAATCTAACATTCGTTCTCATTCATTATTGAATTTATTAAACTTGTTAGCAAAAATTATATAATGCTCGGCAAGAGCCTCGCATTATATCATTTTGCCAACTCGTTTAATAAATTCAATAATGAATGAGTACTCGTGTAAGATCCTCTATTAATTTAGTACACATATACATTTATTACGTTTTCATTTGTATTTGGATTGACACCAATCACTCTTCCAGATCAACTCTAGTCCCTTTAAATCACTGATTGTCTTGTAATCACGACTGTGGGTTAATTGAAATTTAATTGACATCCCCCACCACATTCCATGGACTATTTATAAACAGTGATTCAGAGTTGCGTAGATGTACTTCAAGTGATGCAAACTCAACAAATCTTCCTTCAACCATAGCACTGATACCCCAACACTTTCCATCAGTCAGTTTACAGAAGAGTGATTCTTCCAGTTGTGGCAAACATAGCCACTCTCACTCATAACACTGGAACCCCCTCACTATTTATTAACCAGTTTATAGAACAGATTTTCTAGGTTGTGGAGAGGTCTTCCTGGTGTGGTAAATTTCGCTATGCTCCCCTAACGCATAACACTGGTACACCATCACTATTTATTAACCAGTTTGTAGAAGAGTGATTCAGGGTCAAGAAGAATTCTTCCAGGTTGTGCAAATTCTTCCAGGTTGTGCACTCTCATTAACCAATTTGTAGAACAGCGATTAGGGATTGAGAAGAAATCTTCCACATATGGCAAACTCAGCCACACTCCCCTCACTCATAACACTGGTACCATATCACTATTTATTAACCAGTTTGAAAACGATTGATTCAGGGTCAAGAAGAGGTCTTCCGGGTGTGGCAAACTTTACCATGCTCCCCTAATGCATAACACACTAGTACCCCATCACTATCTATTAACCAGTTTGTAGAAAAGAGATTCTGGGTCGAGAAGAAGTCTTCCTGGTTGAGCAAACTCTGCCACTCTCCCGTCACTCATCACCAGAACCCTATCGCTGTCCATGATGGTGTTGATCCTGTGGGCAATGGTAAGTACAGTACTGTCGACAAACTCTATACCGATAGTCTGCTGTATCAGCATGTCCGTCTCCAAGTCAACACTGGCCGTCGCCTCATCTATACATAAAATCTGGAAAAAAAGATGTGTTTTGTATAATAAAAACAAGAACTGTCGGAGAACAGTGCAGCCTGACTACTCGATTTTTCAGAGAATAATAAATTATATAGCCAGTATATACCATCAGAAAACAAGGCTAAAACAATGTGAGGGTGGGGTTGTGGGGCAGGACAGGTATAGAAACTCGGGTGGGGGGCAAAACATATTGATAAATTTATAAAACAAAACACAGAGATATGTAAAAAAAACAAAAAACATTGGGTGGTGGTGATGATGGGGTGGTGGGATGGTTGGGGGGTGGGGGCAAAACATATGAATAAATTTATAAAACAACACACAGATATGTAAAAAAAACAAAAAAAACAAAAAAACATTCGGGTGGGGGTGATGATTGTGTGGGGGAATGGTTTGGGGATGGGAGGTGTGGGGGTGAATTTGATAAAACAAAACAACAGACATGGTGTAGATTTGGTAAAACAAAACAACAGACATAACTATGTTAAAAAAAAACAAAAAACATTTGGGTGGCGGAGATGATGGGGTTGGGGTATGGTTGGGGAGTGGGTGTGGGGCTGGATTGGGGATGAAACAAATTGATAAATTTATAAAACAAAACAAGAAATCCGCGGATTCACATGTCTTGCCTAACGGGGGCGGGACTTCAAAATAGAAGATAAGTGTCGCTTAAATGAAAGTTTGTAACCATTTTAATAACTAAAACCAATGGATGTTACAATTTGTTTAAAAACAAAATGCCATTCTATAAAAAAAATCAAAAAACAACAACAAATCATCAGCTCCAAAAAGTAGGTCAAGATTGTAGATGAAATCCATGCATTCAAAAAGATGCACTTCTCAAGACACAACTATGTCTAAATAGAATGTTTTGAACTATGCCAAAATAGAAAGATTAAGCTATAAACTAGGTTTAAAGCATCTAGTGCATAATTATAGTTCATGAGTAGGTGATGTAAATGTAACAATTAAAGTTATCTGCCCTTTGCTTTGAGGGTGAAGGTAACATGCACATTTGCTTTTTGCCACATTGTCATGTACTACCCAAGAAACAACTATAAGCGAGTTTGAATGGTCTAATGCATAAAGTTTGTGAGAAAATGACCTAAATGGAAATGTTGAAAGTAAACATTATTAAGTTATCTGCCCCTTGCTTGGAGGGTCAAGCTCACATCCACATTTGCTTTGTCACGTTGTAATGTACCACTAAAGATACAACTATAAGCAAAGTTTGAAAGATCTATTGCATACTGTTTCTGAAAAAGTGACCTTAACACAAGGTAAGTTGGAAGGTAAAAATTATAAGGTTATCTGTCCTTTGCTTGTAGGGTCAAGGTGATATCCACATTTGCTTTGTCACAATGCGATGTACCACCCAAGATACAACTATAAGCAAAGTTTGAAAGGTCTAGTGCATACAGTTTGTGAAAAAGTGACCTAAATGCAAAAATTGAAGGTAAAAATTATAAGGTTATCTGCCCTTGCTTGGAGGGTCAAGGTAACTTCTACATTTGCTTTGTCACGCTGCGATGTACCACCCAAGATACAACTACAAGTAAAGTTTGAAAGGTCTAGTGCATACAGTTTGTGAGAAATTGACCTAAACGCAAAAGTTAAAGGTAAAAATTAAGTTATCTGCCCTTTGCTTGGCGGGTCAAGGTCACTTCCACATTTGCTTTGTCACGTTGCAATGTAGACCGATGCTTTCTGTAAATTTTCGGCTAAATCCAACAAGCAGTTTAGGAGGAGTAACGAAGACAACAAATTTAAAGTGAAAACGTCAAAAGGCCATAGCTCCATCGAACAAACATAATATGCGACATTATACCGATGATTCATGTAAATTTTCGGCAAAATCCAACAAGCGGTTTAGGAGGTGTAGCAGCGAAATTTGTGACGGACGGACTGACAGACAGATGGAAGGACAGACACAGCAAAAACAATCTGTCTCCTCCACTTCGTGGGGGTGGGGTGTGGTAGGGGGGGAGACATAATAAAGACACTTAGTGTTTATAAAGAGTGTGTATTTGCAACAAATGTAGTTCTCTTGTATACTGGATTGTTACATGGCTTACAAAACATTTACAAAATGATTTTGCATATGCATCGTTTAGCATTATGTAAGCTTTTATTTCTTTCACCCCCACACCCCACCCCAACCCCAACCCCACTCCCACACCTTAAATTGTATAAAGATCAGCCAAATGTTTTTGACTCGGTTTAAATGTTAAAGATTAAGGGGACAAACCAAATTTAATAGCATCCAGACCTAAATCATTTATATACAAACAGATAGACTGAACCGATAACATATGTATACTGCTTCCTCTTTCTTGGCAGGGATTAATTTAGGTTAAAGCTAAGTTAAGAACTGTTAAGAACTGTTAAGAACTACACAAATTTAATAGTAACAAAAATTCGATAAAAGTTATCTCATTTCCAACCTTGGCTCGAGTAAGCAATGCCCTTGCCAAACAAACGAGTTGTCTCTGCCCCACAGAGAAATGTCGTCCCCTCTCTGCAACATCTGCCGCCAGACCACCGAGTCTCACAACCGCGTCCTTCAGGTGGCACTTGTCCAGCACCGCCCAGATTTCACCATCCATGTATATGTGGGTGGGGTCTAGGTTCTCTCGCACACTTCCACTGAACAAAAATGGGTCTTGAGGAATTACTGCAATACGTGACCTGAAACAATATTGATAATCTTCTTTTAAAGGGACACACATCGTTATAATGACAGAAAAAGCATAGTAGGATATGTTGGGATAGACGATCCCAGACATAAATGATCATGTAGAAGATTAATACAAGCTGGTAATTACGATTTACGATTTAAAACATTTTATTGATATTCTATATACATCTTATTTATATATGAGCTCTTTTTAATAGTTTATCCATGATGTCAGAATATTCCATATGGGTCTGCCAATTAATTATTTTCAAACTAAACATTGTTTGGTGGTCACCATATCTGACAAGTGCCTTTCATTGATTTTCCCTTTACAGCAGCTGGCAATTATGCCATCATTCAACAAGATAATATGCTATAAATACTACTTTCTTAGTTTAGTTTATGAATAAAACAAAATACAATTATACAATGCTGTACTTAATAAAATAATTGTACATTCAACATAATTTATTCACAGTAAAATATCAGTTTCCCTTGACAGTCCCCACTTTAATTTCTTTCCTGTGTAGTAGGACTCCTTAGGGTTTACGTCAACATACAGGTTTATAAGTGCATTGTTACTATCTGGCCATAGAGCTAGCTATAGTGGTCAAATGGTAAATGTTCACTTCACCTGCAAGATATCCTGAGTTCAAACGCAGCTGAGTATACATGTAAATGAACAACAGCAGTATTTCTTAATTTATTATGCCATTTCCTACCTAATATCTTTTAAATCCAGATGAATCAAATCTATTCCATCTACAAATATATTCCCCTTGTATATTTCAACCATTCTGAAAAGTGCTAAAAATAGACTGGATTTCCCAGATCCTGTCCTTCCCACAATTCCCACTTTCTCTGCTGGTTCCACTTCAAAGGAAACCTTGTTTAGGGCATCAGGTAGGTTGGGTCTGTACTTCAGCTTTACATTTCTGAACAAAACAGACCCCTGGATAGGCCAATAAGGAGGAGGCTGAAACGAGAATGGCATAATAACAGAAACGATTTCTTTTGATGATAACTAGAAGTGTAAGCAATTATTTTAAAACTGATCAGTTACTTCTAGTTTATTTTTGCAACAGTAAAAACCTGCATAGGTCACACACATTCAAGTGAATATTTCATTCCAGTATTCAGAGATGTTCAAACATACATGCAAATAAGTGTGACACCATGCACCAAATATAATATACTGAGATAACATTTAATACAGCTCAGAAATGATAATTCTTTTAAACAATGGCTGCAACTCCCTCTAATCTTAACATTCGAGCTTGCCAAGATTGTGTCATTAAAAACATTTCTATAAAATCATTTTAAATCAACAGAAGAGCAAAGGCCAAAATAATTCCGACAAATTTAAATGCAAAACCTTAAACGATATTGTTTTATCCCTGTCTCCTTCTTACCAAAGGAATGGCGACATAAAAATACACCTGTATTATGAGACCACCTGAGTTAAGATATCAATTTTGCTCTTTCTGCTAGTGGTCTCTTAATACAACTTTGTCTGTATGCAGTCTGACAGGTGAATCATCGCATGTTTAAGTCAACACTTATATAAGTTTGTTTTCTTACCATCAATGTGCCCTCCATCTGTTCATTTGGCACATCATCTATATATTGTTGGGCCCGCTCTACGCTCACCATCTGTTTCTCAGTCTCGGCAAATGAGTTGACCACGCCACCCAGTAGGTTGGTCACAGAGAGGGCATATGAGATGGCCAAACCAACCAGACCTGCAACCAAGTACAATATTCTTTATATCAAAAGTGTATCAAAATATATCACCAGGGTAAAGCACAAGTTAATATATGAATATGGTTTCTGAAAGGTAAACATGGCAGTTTTTATCAAGCATTAAAATTAGCCTCTCGATTTATTAATCCAGTATTATTTTGACTTTAAACCTGCTTGGATATATTTAAATACAATTTTGATTTTTCAACTTTTCTTCGTCATTCTACCATAGGTTTGAATGTTATTGGTGAAATGTAATCAACAGTTAGTAATATGCAAGACCTATTTGCTTTATACTGTTCTTATAATTATTATAATTAATGATTAAACATATTCAATTTATGTAGAAAAACTGCCGGGACACCGCGTGTTTTGCAAAAATCAAGATTGCTGTGTGTCCCTTTAAACTAGAGACCTGACTTCTTAATTCCTTGATATTCTGAAAAATGCCTTTTTGTATCAAATAAATACAAGAAATCCGTGGATTCACATGTCTCGCCTAACGGGGGCTGGACTTAAAAATAAAAAGGTCAATAATGCTTAAATGAAAGCTTGTAAAAATTTTAGTATTTAAAAACAATCGAGTTTGCCGTTTGCTGAGATGACATTTAAGTGCATTTGTTTAAAAAACAAAACGCCATTCTATTAAAAACAAGAGGCCCAAGAGGACCTGTGGATGCTCTACTGGCTAAAAGGGCTCTTATATAAAGGGTTGTCGACATAAAATTCCCATCAGTAGTTTTTTTAAACATTGCAAAAACAACAGGGATAGAATGGCCTTGGATTGCTCACCTGGTAATCATGGGCAATATGTCTGCTGTGTCTAGTCTGGCATGGGCATTTTTTAAATTTCTATGAATGAAATTTCATAAATATGGTAAAGATCAGATAAAAAATGAAGTAACTACAGATTAAACAAAGGAAAATACAAAAATACAATATAGCATTTTTCAACAAATCAATGGCCATAACCTGTCATTACTAACTAGATCTAGGTGGTTTTCGAACTTGTCCAAAATTTCATTGATATACCATGCTTTGCACAACTAGACATCATACTGGTTTTCGAACTTGTGCGAGCTTTCATTGATATTAACAATCTGGTAAAGTTTGGTAAAGTTCGGATGAAAAATGAAGGCCTTTGGCCAGTAGAGCTAAAAATCGTCAGCTCCAAAAAAGTAGGTCAAGGTCATACATGAAATCCAGGCATCCAAAAAAAAGATGCACTAATGAAGACACAACTACACCAAAATAGAATATGTTTTCTTCCAAAGATTAAGCTATAAATTAGGTTTAAAATATCTAGTGCATAATTCTAGTTCATGAGAAAGTGATGTAAATGTAACAATTACAGTTATCTGCCCTTTGCTTGGATGGTGAAGGTCACATCCACATGTGCTTTGTCACGTTGCAATGTACCACTCAAGATACAACTATAAGCAAAGTTTGAAAGGTCTTAGTGCATGCAGTCTGTGAAAAAGTGACCTAAACGCCAAAGTTGAAGGTAAAAATTATAAGGTTATTGCTCTTGCTTGGAGAGTCAAGGTCACTTCCACATTTGCTTTGTCACGTTGCGATGTACCACTCAAGATACAACTATAAGCAAAGTTTTAAAGGTCTAGTGCATACAGTTTGTGAAAAAGTGACCTAAACGCAAAAATGTATTGTTATCTGCCCTTTTCTTGGAGGGTCAAGCTCACTTCTTCATTTGCTTTGTCACGCTGCCATGTAACTATAAGCAAAGTTTGAAAGGTCTAGTGCATACAGTTTGTGAAAAAGTGACCGAAACGCAAAAGTTGAACCTAAAAATTAGTAAGTTATCTGCCCTTTGCTTGGAGGGTCAAGGTCACTTCCACATTTGCTTTGTCACGTTACGATGAACCACCCATGATACAACTAATAGCAAAGTTTAAAAGGTCTAGTGCATACAGTTTGTGAGAAAATGACCTAAATGCAAAACTTGAACCTAAAAATTAGTAAGTTATCTGCCCTTTGCTTGGAGGGTCAAGGTCACTTCCACATTTGCTTTGTCACGTTACGATGTACCACCCATGATACAACTATAAGCAAAGTTTGAAAGGTCTAGTGCATACAGTTTGTGAGAAAATGACCTAAATGCAAAACTTGAACCTAAATATTAGTAAGTTATCTGCCCTTTGCTTGGAGGGTCAAGGTCACTTCCACATTTGCTTTGTCACGTTGCGATGTACCACCCATGATACAACTATAAGCAAAGTTTGAAAGGTCTAGTGCATACAGTTTGTGAGAAAATGACCTAAACGCAAAACTTGAATGTTGCCGCCGCCGCCGGAAAAGCAACCAACACCTATGTCTCTTTTTCTCTTCGAAAAGGCGAGACAAAAATAGCAATATATTGAACAGGTTGAATATAAACTACCAACAAGTATAATAAGATACATGTGGCAACTTGTCTGTAACAAACCTGGATTCACCGACTGAAAGTGGTGCTCCAGCACAGCTATAAATGCAATTCCAGTAACCATGGCAACTCCCAGCATCTGCAATCTAAATGAGAGCCAATTCGCCACAGCACAGGCAGCGAACTGTGCTCTCTGATTCACATCTAACTTCTCAAGGTTCTCCCTCTGGAATCTGAAAAGATAATTGCAGTTATAAATCGTCTTTATGTGGCAAAAATCAGCACCAAAGGCAATGATTTTTAGTAGACATCAGCTGACTTATCGAAGATTGCATAATTGTGTTCTTTGTGCTGCTTGATGTAGAGGGAAACTGGAGAACTCAGGGAAAACCCAGGAATCCAGGAAATCAACTGAGGTACCATTGATGAGAATGCACTATTTTGGAGTCAAAGGTTGTTGAGCATGTTCAGACACAATTTAAAAAGTAACCTTAATAAATCACTTATCCAGGATACAAACACTTAGTGATTGACAAAAATTGATATAGACATAAATCAATATAGACATAAATCATAACATTCAAAAGTTGTTTATTAAGTGCAATGTCAATGGAAATTTCTGCTACTACATATAACAAAAACAAAAATCTAATTATTTTCAAAAATGAATTTCAGAAGAAGCCTTAATTAGCACACCATACATTTTTTATTTTGTTGAAAGCTTAAGAATAATGGAAGCTATCTGAGATATTATATGTTTTGCTGCATAACAAGAATTTTACAAAAAGTAGTCTTCTGGCTGTAAAATGTTTTATTTTAAACGTATTTTCAAAAAAAGTGTTGCTTTATTTACCTTAAGAATTCCTATTTTATCAATATCTAATTAGTTACAAGGTAAACTGTGAATTCAATTTCATAAAAACGGTGGTAAAAAAAGACCTCAAACACTAGTCAATGTAATTGAGATAGGACAGATACACACCTATCTTGTTCCCTCATAGCCCTGATGGTGGTCATACCGCTGATGCTCTCTGAGAAATGGGCGTAGATGGGCGACAATGTAACACTAGTAATCCTCTTGATTTCTCGCGACGTGTGTCGGTAGTAGTTCTGAAAATAACACACACGGCTGAAATATCACCAATGAGAAAAGAAAATCACCATATGACCACTTACATGATAAACAAGTAAGCACACTTATATCACCCATCGGTCATTATTTTATCAACAAACAAAAATATTTTATTACATTTCTATGAGTAAAAGATCAAGATTTCTCAGTGGAAGAAATTTCATAATCACTCAATATTAATAACTGACTCGAAACGCACAAAAAATAGCTACAATTTATGGTAAGTCATAATGTAACAAGAGGCCCAAGAGGGCCTGTGGACGCTCTACTGGCTAATATGGCTCTTATGACATCAATGAAGCGAGTGACTATTGTCTTAAAGAGGCAAAATATAGCATTTTTAACTATATCAAGAGCAGTAACCCCGTCATTACTGGTTTGATCTGGCTGGTTTTCCAAGTTGGCCAGTAGAGATAATAAAAATTTAAAAAAAATTAAAAAAAATTAAACAAAAAATATGAAAAAAAATAATAATAAAAAAAAAAGAAAATAAAAAAATAAAAAATAAAGAAATTGAAAAATTTAAAACAAGCATTGATGTAAAACTGTGACCCCCGGGGCGGGGCCAGATGTGACCCCAGGGTCAGCATTTGAACAAAATTGGTAAAGGACCATAAGCTTATAGCAACAGCAAAATATTAAACCTCTGGCTCTTGCAGTTTCAGAGAAGAAGATTTTTTAAGTTTTTCCCTATACATGTCTATGTAAAACATGTGACCCTTGGGGCGGGACCAAATGTGACCCCAGGGTCACCATTTGAACAAACTTGGTAAAGGACCATAAGCTTATAATAATTGTAAAATATCAAACCTCTGGCTCTTGTAGTTTCCGAGAAGAAGATTTTTAAAAGAAAAATCCTATATAAGTCTGTGTAAAACTGTGACCCTTGGGGCGGGGACAAATTTGACCCCAGGGTCACCATTTGAACAAACTTAGTAGAGGACCATAAGCTGATGCTACAAGTAATACATGAGAGCTCTGTGCCTTGTGGTTTCAGAGAAGAAGATTTTTTAAACTTTTTTCCTATATGTCTATATGAAAAACATGCAAAACCTCAATATACAAACTTTGGACCCCCGAGGCACGGCCATTTTTGACACCGGGGACTTTATTTGAACAAACTTGATAGTCTAGGCGTTGACGATCATTTTAAAAGAAAAACTGTTGAAATCTGTCAAGCGGTTCTGGAGAAGAAGATTTTTTAAGGTTTCGACCATATATGGTAATGGCAGCCATCTTGGATGTAGCGCCGACCTAATTTTAACAAATCTAAAAAGCATTCATCTAAGGATCATCCATTTGAAGTTTGGTCAAAATTAGCCAAGCGGTTTCTGACGAGAAGTCGTTTGAAGAATTCCCTAAACATGTCTATGTAAAACATGTGACCCTTGGGGCGGGGCCAAATGTGACCCTAAGGTCACCATTTGAACAAACTTGGTAAAGGACCATAAGCTTATAGTAAATGCAAAATATCAAACCTCTGGCTGTTGTAGTTTCTGAGAAGAAGATTTTTAAAAAAAAAATCCTTTTTAAGTCTATGTAAAACTGTGACCCCCGGGGCGGGGACAAATTTGACCCCAGGGTCACCATTTGAACAAACTTAGTAGAGGACCATAAGCTGATGCTACATGTAATACATGAGAGCTCTGTGCCTTGTGGTTTCAGAGAAGAAGATTTTTTAAAGTTTTTTCCTATATGTCTATATGAAAAACATGCAAAACCTCAATATACACATTTTGGACCCCCGGGGCACGGCCATTTTTGACCCCGGGGACTTTATTTGAACAAACTTAATAGTCTAGGCGTTGGCGATCATTTTAAAAGAAAAACTGTTGAAATCTGTCCAGCGGTTCTGGAGAAGAAGATTTTTTAAGGTTTCGACCATATATGGTAATGGCAGCCATCTTGGATGTAGCGTTGAACTAATTTTAACAAATCTAAAAAACATTCATCTAAGGATCATGCACGTGAAGTTTGGTCAAAATTAGCCAAGCGGTTTCTGAGGAGAAGTCGTTTGAAGAAAAGTTAACGGACGACAGACGACAGACAGACGACAGACAGACAGACAGACGACGGACGACGGACAACACAGCATCCCATAAGCTCTGCTGGCCCTTGGCCAGTAGAGCTAAAAACAAGTGCTGCTGGGAAATTTCAACAAAGAAAAATATTTCAATTAAAATCATATACAAACTGATGTAAAATGTAACAAATCAATTATTTAACTGCTGGATTTGATTATAAGAAAATCCTTCATTCGATTGTAGCTGGGGTTTTTGTGTTTTTTTCACTCATTCCCATCCACTCGCTCATGAAAAGACTCACACACCTACCACTTCACGAAGGAATTTCCTATAACAGAACCCAACAGTTAAATAATCTCTACTTATTCTGTACCTGTATTTTATAGTAGAGAATACCAAGTGGCAGCAGGAGTACGGCGAACCACGGGAGGCCGTAGCACACAATCACGATGGTTCCCAGTATACCATACACCTGGGCAAGGAATATGTTCATGATGAACGGCAGGGAGTCATCAATTGAGAAAACATCCGAAGAAAACCTGTTCACTATACGACCAATAGGTGTGACGTCGAAAAATGATATTGGTGCCTGCAATGTATAAATAAACACTGTCTGTAAAGTGATATAGTTATGGTTCTTGCACTCTACATATCCTCTCATTGCCCTCTATCATTGTGTGAAGTTTCATTCCAGCCTAGGTACAATATTCATTTCTCTCAGCACAATATTCATTTCTCTCAGCAGCACAATTTTTATTTCTCTAGGTACAATATTCATTTCTCTTAGCACAAAATTCATTTCTCTAGGTACACTGTTCATTTCTCTCTGACAGCGCAAAATTCATTTCTCTAGGTACAATATTCACTTCTCTCAGCACAAAATTCATTTCTCTAGGTACAATATTCACTTCTCTCAGCACAAAATTCATTTCTCTAGGTACAATATTCACTTCTCTCAGCACAAAATTCATTTCTCTAGGTACAATATTCACTTCTCTCAGCACAAAATTCATTTCTCTAGGTACAATATTCACTTCTCTCAGCACAAAATTCATTTCTCTAGGTACAATATTCACTTCTCTCAGCACAAAATTCATTTCTCTAGGTACAATATTCACTTCTCTCAGCACAAAATTCATTTCTCTAGGTACAATATTCACTTCTCTCAGCACAAAATTCATTTCTCTAGGTACAATATTCACTTCTCTCAGCACAAAATTCATTTCTCTAGGTACAATGTTCATTTCTCTCAGTATAATTTCCACTTCTCAAGTTACAATATGAATAACTGTACAAGTACCTTGAGTATGTTTGCAAGTAACTTTTTATGAATAGTTTGTGCAGCACATATTCCTCCATAGGCAAACAAGAAAGCTCGTAGCAAGGTGAAGATGGAATTGGCACCTGCCAGACAGCCGTACACGATGAGATAAAACTCAATATTATCCCCAGCTGTTGTCATATTCATGATGGAAACGTTACCTGATGTGTTACTGTAAAAAAGAACATTATAATTACGATCCAATCATAGTTGAGTTCATCCAACAGAGATTTCGATGATGTCTTTTCTGGACTCAATTTGGTTCATGTGAACTAAAATAGCATTAATGAGTTAAAATATATTTATCTTTTTAAAAACAGATGAATTCCTAATACAGTGCAGGACCAACTGTTACAACACCATCTTACTAAAGGTAATAACTGTATTTTACAAATGTGTATGCTTCCAATGTATTGTGGGTAAATTGCAACAGTAAAATTTACTGCTCTTTTCAATTTGTTTCTGTAAGTGCCTTATTAAACCCATAAAATGGGGAGGTACTGGATGGCAGGCTTTCTATATTTTAATAAATACTTATGTGACACCCTTTTCAAACTATATAACATCCACTGCAAGAACATTTTAAAGGGACACTGTCCGTAACTTTTAGCTTATAAAACACACACTAATTATGTTCGCAAACATTACACACTAAACATTATTGAATATTTACTAATTAAAAGCAAGATTGTTTAACGGAATTCAATCGCGGTACAAAAAAAAAGTAAATCCGCTTTGTGCGTTTGAACTCGCAGCCCAAACTAAAATTACGGTGAGTGTAATAATAGTGTGCGTGAGCGTAAAGTGGTCTGCAACGCTCCCAACTGAGCTAAGCGGGCTATACATATTTCGCAATACATACTGTGGTCATAACATAATGCGGTAATGGAAGTCACGTGATCGCGGAAAAGGTAAATATTGTGGGTCCCACTTTATTTACATATAATAATTAAAACTTTTTCTTTTCAAACTCACGAATGTATTCCTACATACTTATTAGTGTCTATGCTCATGTTTTCATGTATACATTTCACTGAATAAAAGTCGGCCAGTTATTTGTTTATGCTCAATATCTGCTTACTTGCGGACAGTGTCCCTTTAAAATTTTGGTTCAGTAATATGAGTAAAATATGTAATGTAAGAATATTTCAAAAGATAATTTTTAGAAAAATAAATATACAAGCTATTTGCCATACAACCAACTACTTGAATTCCCACCCTCCCCTTAATTAGTTGCAATAATAAACCTCAATAAAAGATGTAATCTTAATCTAAACACTAGCTAAACTATTTTTGCAAAGCATATGTCTACATGCTGCACGACTGAACACTAGCTGAAGCAACTGACCTGTTGGAATCTAGTGCTGCGTGGTATTATCGGTTTATCAGTGTCTTGTGGTACAGACCTCAAAATAATATGTACCGCGATATTTTTTTAGCATACTGGTTTGTACCGGTTTTCTCTACATATGTGTTTTGATTAGAAAATTAAATCGTAATCTGCGACTAACATCTATTTTTACTTTTGTATTGTTCCCGTGTTTGTAATACAATCAAAAATACACATTGGGAAGTGGGTACCATCATAGTTAAAAACAGACGCACGTCCAATAATATCTGGTGTTCGCTTATCGTAATGTGCGCATATGTAGTGCTGGGTACCATGCACTCAGACGAGAACGGCTGACTGAAGTGACTGAGAAATGTTAAAAACAAAAGCGCAAAATCTTGTGTTTGAGATCACTTTGGGCTTCAAAAAGTTTAAAAAGGGTGCTACAACAGTAGTCTAGAATAGTCTAGCCAGGCGCGTAGCCAGGCATACGCCCGTATGCCCGGGCGTACGCCTCTTGGAAAAAAATGATAAAACATAGTGCTCCAAAAATGCAATAAAAACTGAAGCCTGACTAGGGTGAGACCCATCATTAGAAATTTATAAACATATAAATATCAAAGTTATCAAAACAGATGCCATAAAATGAAAATTTCAATCTAAGATATTCATTTTTCGCAACTATATAATTTATTTATCAATCAATAAAAGCCATCATTTTCAGCCCAAAATCGTCAAAAGCAACGTGCGGACCCCCACCAACCGCCACTTGGACCACCATATACGGGCGTATCCTCCAATGCGGCCTAGCTACGCCCCTGAGTCTAGCAATGTTGAATTTTGTAAAATATGCAAGGTTACGGTCAAGTGCTGCAGCACCACAACACATTTGGGAACTCATTTGCGAAGACATTACTCGACGTTGAATATAGAACAGAAAGTAGACATTGTCATCTTCGGAACTGCCATGCGCAATGTTTCTCATTCACAAGCACAACCAACATTGCATCACATTATGTCATCGGTATCAAAGTACACCAGGAAATCAGCAAAGTCTATTTTAAATTATCAACACAATTGTAAAAGAAAATATATTATGATACATATCATGATACACTCTTGTATCGCAATATATATCGCGATATGTTTTTTTGGTTGAGATACCCAGCACTAGTGTAATCTCATATGCTTCAACTTAATCTTTGACATGGTACTAAAAGTTGACCCTTGAACTTAAAATACACAAAATGGAATATGATATTGCATCATATATTTTAATACCTCCAATGCATATCTGTAAATTTCGTATTTGGCACGCTGCTGTGGTTTGCTATTGGCTGCCCTGGATTCTCTGAGTGTGACACCCAGTAGGACAACCACCAATCATTAATATTTCGTGAGGCTGAAATCAACATGAAAAATACATAAAAGTAGATGTAAATGTCGAAAAGGACATGTAGCATTACTAGAATGCAGTCATCCTAATACATGCATTGTAACAACACTTATCACATAACTTGCTGTGTGGGAGAGCAATAAAGCCATGAAGTATTTATCATATAACACTAGTGAAATAAATATGTAAATGAAGGTCAAATCATTGTTCGGTCGTTTTCCTTCAGCTGGGATTGCTTTCTGTAATCGTTTAAAATACCAAATTACGGAAATCGACGACGTAGTTCCGTTGTTCAGTTGCGTATGGAAAACATATGATGTCATCATACAAACATACGACATCATCAATCGACAACGTTATATATAGGAAACTACAAGGAAGCTACAATAAAAAATGTTCCTTACAAGGCTTTTTTGTAGTTATGGGATAAATAGAATCTCACATTTGTGCCTATTTAATATTGAACTTATTAAACTCATTGAATCAGCCTCGCATCATATAATTTTATCCTACTTGACAATGTTTAATAACTTCAATTCATAACTTTCGCATGACATCATCAAAATAATTTGACCAATCAGTGATCAATAAAATAAGACACCTCCACATTCTGGAAGCAGGTAAACTCGGTGTTTATCGTTGATGCTCAATTGACTTTAGCCCTTTCTAAAACTAATTTGCAGTGTTAATTATATCTATAATTACTATATTTTATTTTTTGTGTACAGCTGTTATATTCTTTTGGTGCGGTCTGATTTTAAAACACCAATTTGGATATATTAATTTAAATTTTAGTTTAATTTCATAAAGAGACTGAGGATAATGTCCGAGTAAACCTCTTTATTTTCACCTACTTAATATCTCAACATCTCGAACGGAATTGTAACTTATGACTGGATGTGAAATATTATGTATATATACCTCTGTATATATTCAAAATAACAGTATGAGACATCACAAACATAAAATGGTTGTCAATCAGGGTACCACCTTGGGATTCTGTTAGAGCCCATTTGTGGTTTAAAACAGTTTAGGGGTATAACCTTGGGATGGACCCATTGGGGGTTTAAACCAGTTCTAGGGAGCACCAGCCTCACTGTTACTCTATAATGTTATCCCAGTAAAACAGGACAGTGTAAACGAATATCTGCAAGGAAGTGCTGTAACTGTGCCAAATAAATTTCACTGATTTTGGGAGACCCGTAACATTGATAATTTAAACTCAAACTAAATAATATTCATCATGTTCATACTACCCTGAGATGTGTGCCTATGGAGTGTCTAAGACTCTATAAAACCCGAGTCTTTTATCTATTGTTGTCTTCATTGCTTCCAAGGGACACCACTTTTCAGTTTTTATTGTTAACAGAACAAACTAGTTCACCGAAGTTAAACCAACTGACCCTACCATAATACGCTCTAGAAAATAGCAGGCCAAAAAATGTTTAAAACACCTCATCACCTACATGTATTATGACATATTGTACCAGGATCAAAAGTACACGATCAGTGTTCGCAATATCAGCATTAAGCATTTAAACCATCATAATAACAACTGAGTTACAACAAATTATGATCTTAGTTTGTTCTGAGCTGCCCCAGACAGGAGGAAGGATACATAGGAATCCAGGAATTGAATTGGGTTTTAAGGCACACCAACATATTGAAGGTTATATGGCACCTGTAATAAACATGCAGGCTCAACTTCCATTTACATCAAGATAAAATATGGAGAATGGGCATAGAACCTTTTAACCTGCAGAACTGCAGAGTGTTCTGCAGAGTTGTTGGAAATTAATTCTATAGTAGACTCCATTTATGATGGAGCCACGATTCCACGCTTGCATATGCGGTGTCATGACGAAGACCTTTAATGATCCAGGAACCGTGCCCATCTTTTACATACCCACAATGCAATATGTATCCACAAAATATCATTATTCATATTAAAGTTGCCAACCTTGCATGAGAAAAAGAGTGAGGAGAACACTTGGTGCCAGGCAAGTTCCCACAGCTGACCAGTAGGACTTGTACACGCCAAGCTTCACCACGCCAGTCTCCTTCTGCTCCTCCTCTCCTAGTGCACCATCATCTGTCGTTACCGGCAAAACTGGGTCATGTGATTCTGGTTTGTTTTTAGATTCATCTTCTTTTTTGTCCGGCACCAGAAGATCAACTGATGTCAAAATTTCAGATGGTAAACCTGAAAAATAAAGATGGTAAACCATTCAGAAAAAATAAAGAAGACAAATATTTTTCTTGTCAATAAAGCTTTTTTTTTCTATTTTGAAAATCTTTTTTCGCTCACCATGAACCGAATAAATTTATAGAATAAAGTGCAGACTTTTTTGTAAATAATCAACAATTTATTTTATTAACCCTTTCGGCGCCAGATAATTTTTGGAATTTTCTCCTAGCGCCAAATTAATTTTGGTAATTTACAAAAATAAATAGTGTGGTTGTTGAAATGGCTATAACTTGAGAAAGAATAAAAATATCAACTTGAAATTTTCAGTGATAATAGATTGTATATTATTGTAATGGTAAAAGTACAAAAAATAATTATTATACTTGTCAAGTGTCACCAAATATTATGTAATTACTTTTTTTTTTCAAAACTGATTTTGTGTTCTTACTGAAATCTATCTTATCAATATAAAATAAAGATGATATGCAGTTATTTAAGTTAACGTTCACTAATATCAATTCTACACATATCTAAGTCACTTTGGCACATTGCAGTTTTAAACATATACCCAAATATCGTATTCTTTCTCCTTCCTCGAGCGGATGCCATTTTGGAATTCCAGATTTTTCTGTCCGAAACTATGCAACATTTTCAGCAACATATTATGCAAATTTCGGGGAAAAGTTTGTGTATCTTCATTCATAAACCTCGTTCTGATATTGGAAAATCCCCGGACGGTGTTGCAGTAATATTTACACGATTAAAATAATTGCGTTCCACACTATACAATGTCAACTGGAGTCGCCTATGGAGCTCTGCCGAGATGTCGACTGGAGTTGCCTGTGGCGCCGAAAGGGTTAAACTCATGCCCTTTTCCTTTAAAAACAAGAGATGTTTGTAAAATATATACGCTCCCCTTCAACGACCATGACACAAACATTCCTGCCAAGTTTTGATTTTGTAGTGCCAGCTGTTCTTGAGTTATCGCGAAGACAAGCAATTTTTATTGATTTTTTACACATTTTGTTACAATAGCAACCATATTTCTTATGCGAATCTACCCAAAAGGGGAGGTGCACAACTACGCCATGACAAAAACATTCCTGCCAAGTTTCGAGTTTGTAGTGCCAGCTGTTCTTGAGTTATCGCGAAGACAAGATTTCAGGATGGACGGACGGACCGACCGACATTTGCAAAGCTACGAAGGGGGGGGCATAAAAAATCATTACTAATGTGTAAAAATGTTGGAGTCTTTTTTAGAGGAAGCTATAATGATTGGGTTAAAAGTAAACTATTTTATGATTAATTGTATACCTCAGGGCTCATCTGAAATATGGATGTTTTTGTACGTACCCATTTTGACAATCTTTCCACCTTCCATGACAACAACTAAATCAGCATTAACCAGATATTTTGTATGATGTGTACACAATATACGTGTCTTTCCCCACAGCAATCCCATGATGCATTTCTGGTACAAATGTTGGGCAACATGAGCATCCACTGCAGAAAGTGGGTCATCTAGCAGGTATACTTCCTTGTTCTGTATCAAAGAGATCTACGTTGTTAATATATGGGTTATTAGGTCGTTAAGCTAGTTAAGCAGGTTTATATCCTTGTTCTTCGTTGTATCAATGAGACGTGTAAGGTCAGATACATGACAATCTTAGTTGGAAATTGGCGCCATGACAAAATTCAAATGTCAGATTTATTTTCTCCAACAGACTTTAAAGTTCTCTGGCCATGTTTGTTTCATGAACATGTTTCTGTTTATTTAAATCGAAATCAATACACAACAACAGATATTTACAATTCACACATTGCAATATCTGTGAAAAGCCAGAATAAGATTTTATTTGATGACGTAGAAAACTTTGAACAGGAAAATTAATCCACAGGTAGATGTATTTATCAATTATCTGGCAATAGTTGTGCAGCTATGCAATTCAGATTTACCTCATTTCCCTGTGCAGTCACGCAGTGGTAAAAGTAGTATCTACGTCATGCAAACAATACTTATTTTTACATACAACTTAATAGCGGTTTTAAATATATGTTTCTCTCCGGGACTATCAAAAAATGTTCATATGTTGATTAAGCGTTAAATTTGTGAATTGATAATACTACCAAAAGGGTGGACATTTATCTTTAAAATTATTCAAACAATTCTCTATCTTGCTTGTATTTTGTACCTAGCCTAACTTAGTTAGACATGCTATTGTACAACAATGAATGGGGATTTAAATAATGTACATAGGTACAGCTGGATATGCTATAGCAAATAGGCGTCTGCTGTCAAATAAAATGCTCTTATTGCAGTATCTTATCTTTTCAACCTATATGTCATAGGTGCGATATTTGAAATGATGTTATTTTATTGAAATTTTCAATAAAATAACATCATAAGAAAATATAGTGGTGTTTTATTATCTTTTATTAACCATCATATACTTCCTATATTATCCACATTACACAGTATATCCCTGCAAAATAGTTCTCGTAGTTTGTAATGCGTGCTTCGTTCCGGTTATCGGCTGTAGGACTAACAGGTAAAATAGTATTAACACCTTAATCGCACGTTTCATATACCTTACTTCTACCTTACCTGTAATAATCCTTTGTTATGTAAATTATATGCTTTCATACATGCGTAACAATTTGCGATCTTCACACTTGAGGATTGGAAATTGTTGGCGTATATATGTATTTCACACACATGTACTTTATTCTTATTATTTATTAAAGCATATTTACAACATCTATTGCAGGTAATACATTGTAAACTATTAATTGAATAGTATTTCATAATATGCATTAACATGTTGTTAGGAATTGTTGATTAAATATGTTTATTGTAAACCCCTTTGTTGTGGAAAGACCGTCGGCCATTTTATTGTATATGTAAACAAACACACTCGATGATTGGAAATTGTTGGCGTATATATGTATTTCACATACATGTACTTTATTCTTATTAATTATTAAAGCATATTTACAACATCTATTGCAGAGTGTCGAATCGTCATTAAATATATCCCGAAGAGAACGCACAAGTACATATAAAGGTTGGGAAGCCCGAATAAGTAAAGAGCTACCCCGGCGACATATAGGTCATGGTAAAGTAAAGAGTTAAAAATATCCTTTTTTGAAAATCATAAATACGGTAAAGAATGATTAAAGTTAAAGGTAACAGACAAACACTTTTAACAGAAAGCTTAGAACCATTGTTCAGGTTTATATTATGTATAATATTTGCATTCCTTACTACTTTCAAATTATGAAAATTGTGTCTTTGAACTGCAGTACATACAAAAATGCACATGGGAGTGTAGCAGTTGAGCTGTTTAGCCCAACACCAATGAACTGTATTGCCTACATATATCTTTTATACAGAGTTCTGGCGTAAAAATCTTAACAATGGATACCTGATAGACTGCTCTGGCTAATGCCACTCGTGCTTTCTGACCTCCACTCAGTGTGACGCCATTTTCTCCAACTTCTGTTCTATCCCCCGCTGGCAGGGCCTTTAGTTGCAAAATAAAATATGATAATTTTATAGTTATTTATCTAAAATAAACTTTGTTTACTGTGAATTGTCAAGTACTATATCAGGTATTTGGAGTATGATCGTAAATTGTAATTTCATAAACGACAAATAGTGATACAATAACCCAATAAATCATATAACAAGAGGGCCATGATGGCCCTATATCGCTCACCTCAGTAAATTTGAACCAATAAAACACACTATTGTTATTAGGTTTTCTTTAGGATCCAAATGAAAACTTGTGACAAATAGGATGGGGCAAATTCTGACCACTTGGTTCACCATTTCAACGAACTTGATGCAATACATGCATAATTTTACCCCAGGTTCAATATTTGTACAATCATTGTCTAGGATCAGTAGATGATCATTGATGGTAGACGCAAACTATCTGATTCAAAACTTGTGGTTTCAGACAAGAAGATTTTTAAAGTTTTCTGATATAGTTATATAGGGAAACTGTCCCGCCCATTGGCGGCCATGGTTTTGGACAGATCAACCCGGTTTGAACAATCTTAATTAATTATTACTTAATTACTGCTAATTTATAACTGCTAATAATTAATTAATTATTTTCAAATCCATCAAGCAGTTTCAGACGAGAAGATTTTTAAAGCTTTCCATATAGAAACGTAGCAAAAATAAGCCTCTCTCCCTGCTGGCCTTGTTTTTTGACGAATCAACCCAGCTTGAACAATTTTGATAGAGGCCCAGCCAAACATCATTTTTGTGAAATTAATTTGAAATCCATCAAGTGGCTTTAGACGAGAAGATTTTTTAAGATTTTCATATAAAAATATAGCAAAAATAAGCCCCGCCCTCTGGCGGCCATGTTTTTTTATGAATCAACCCGGCATGACGACGAAGGGCTATCACAATAGCTCACCCTTGAGCACTTCGTTCCAGAGTTTACTCTTAATATCTTTAAAATTTGACAATGGTGAATGACAATGTTTTTTCTCTCTCTGCTAAAGGTTATCGCATTACATCATTGTACAATATTTCGTCATTGTACAATGTCAACTAGTCGTCACCCTTCCAGGTCACGTGCATAGATTATAACGAGATATTTCACACTAGACTAATATAATTTTATGTACAAGTATAACGTTTGTTGCTAAAAAAACAAAATGAAAGACTATCAACATTACTAAAGGCAGGCAACCTTTCAATTTGGTTTATTGTAATGGCAACTTTTCAGATGAGAGGTTTTGATTGGGCCAAAAATAAAATTATGTTTGTTTCCCCTTCCCGACCGACCCACCGAAATTGCCGCGACCCGAATTATTTTTTCGACACAATTTTTTTTTTTTTTTTTGGTTTTTTTTTTTTTTTTTTTTTTTTTTTTTTTTTTTTTGTCTTAAATGTGTCTTATAGGTAGCATGTATTCCAGTTTTGATCTCAAATAAAAGAAATGAAATAAAAAAAATATTTTACCTACCTACCTACCCAACCCTTTTTTGCATGGGTCGGGAAGGGGAAACAAACATAATTTTATTTTTGGCCTTGAATGTTTTATTCAACAAAGCACATGGAATATAAGTTCAAGATAACATTTAACAGAAGAACAACTGAAATACCAAAAGTACATCAAGCATCAATGGCATGGTATCCCAGACTTTTGCAAGTTATTTTTAGGAAAAAGTGACATCATTAAATGGATAACATGTCATTGAAAACGAAGCACTTACTATTAACCTTTATTACATTTCTTAAGGGGAAAGATTGGAATCTCTCAGTGAAAGAAAATTCATAATTTCTAAATATTAATAACTAACTCCAAACACAAAAGTAACTGTGACGTTGAGTCATGACGTCAATAAAGTATTGCTGACGTTGACGTCGTCCTTCAATCACATTCAATAAATCGAACATTTTGGTTAAAATTATACATAAAAACATATATAAATAGAAAATGTAATAAACAGATTATTTAACTGCTGAGTTTGATTATAGAGAAATCCTTCACTCAATAGTAGGTGTGTTTTGTTTCCTAAAGAACCACATGCCTACAATCTCATGAAGGATTTCCCTTTAATTGATCCGAGTAGTTAAATAATCTCTGTTTTTTATGACCAGACAAAAAAATAGTTGAGTCCATTTTACAAATTTAATGCAGAGATGAAAGAGTTAATAGGTTTTTCGTGTAACTTTTTGTTGTTAATAGTCTGTTCATCCAAGATTTGTTTTAAATACTTTCCTTTCCAGTTTTTGCCTTTTTCATAGTTATAACTTTATATGTGCAAAGAAGTACTTAAATGTTTTGTCCATGGTAAGTCTGGAATTACCTTCAAATCCTCCATCAGTGCACAAGCATCAACAGCCTTCGCATATCTCATGCTGTTAAAAGGTCTCCCAAACAGAATATTGTCTCGGATGGTCGTAAACTGTATCCATGGTTCCTGTGTTGCTATGGCAAATCCTGAATCAAGGTCATTTACTCTCAAGTGACCTCTGACCCTATGCATCTCAGCCATAAGGCAGCTTAGAAGAGAACTTTTACCAGAGCCCACTTTGCCTATGATGCCAACAAACTGCCCCTAAAGCAAATGAAAGTCAATCATTTCATGTCAGTATTTATCTGACAAAAACTGTGTAATAAAGAAATTTATGAAATTACAAATAAAACAGTTATTATTAATATCGCTCGACACCGTCTTATTTTTTATTTGATGGCAAAAAGTTTTAACAATAAATTTAAATATTTCAGAACACTCAAGACCAGCAGGTTGATACATGCAACAATTTTCACAAGAACATCTGGATCATCCACGTCTGGTTGCCGGGGTAGAATAAAACCATTACAAATCCCGCTAGAGGCAGAGGGGTAGGCGCACCCCACCCCATCCCCCACCCACCACCTTCATGTTCATTTTGTCAGTTTTTATCATGCTCATTCAATTTTTTTTTCATGACACCGCATATGCAAATGTGGAAACGTGGCTCCATCGTAAATGGAATTTGCAGCAACTCTGCAGTTCTGCAGGTTAATTAGAAGGTTCTAGGCTCATTCTCCATATTTTATCTAGATGTAAATGGAGGATAAATGTTTGGTGCCATATGACCTTTCCTGTGTTGGTGCGCCGTAAAACCCCAATTCAATTAAAAATACATCTTGATCAGTATTTAAGCTATGCTCCGGAGAAGAAACTGAATTGGAATGACAATGTTCTGTATAAAAACAGGTGCAATTAAGCCAAAATCGTCATGTATTTATTAAGCTTCTTAGAGATTCGTTCAACAGTTTCAAAGATAAACTCAAGAAAAAAAATTCTGGACTAAATGTCTTTCTTAATATATCCATGGAAATGCCAAATAAATTGATAAAAGTAAGCTAAATATCAAAAGGCACGACAAGACAACTATTTTGAAATGTGTAGCAATTTTCACAAATATACCTTAATTCTACTTGGACCGATGGGAGATCCTTAAAAATGTGTATATACCCCTGTGAACTTAGGAATAAGTGTTTAACACACTGCATTACCCAGGACACAAAAATTCCGCTCGTCTGCTCGCCATGATGAGCGCTCATTGATGCAGGACTAGTAGAAATTCAGATAAATTCTTTAACAATTTATCAATTTCACCATTTAAATATTACGTAGGACAAGTAACTCGGAAACAAATTTTCCTGCCCTGATTACCTGAGAAATGTTTATTGATAATGTTGACAGCACTTGCCTGCACTATTTGCATAGACATAATTACATGCAACAATATCATTTCATTTTATAATATCTCTTGTTGCAAATTGATTACCTTGGTGATATGTAGATTAATGTCCTGTAAATGCATGGTGACTGGCTGTTCTTGCTGATCTGTATCTTTTTTAGACGCAGGTTTGACAGGTTCGCTCGTGTCCTGCCAGGCAAACTCAGCATCCCTTACATGTAAAACACAGTCACTGGATAATACTGCAAATAGAACAGTCAGTTGGTAATACTTATGCCGGGTGCTTATGTTGTTTTATAAATATATGTATATATGATTACTTGTATGCACATGTCACAATAATACAAAAATCCTTACTTACTTACTTACAGTATAGCTGCAGTGATCTCTCTGAGGGAGATTTGGAAATGTTCTCTAATTTCAACTGTACAGGCACAAAATATTTCAATTTTATTAAATTGCATTACCACATTGCTTATGCAAATCTACCCAAAAGGGGAGGTGCATAACTAGACCATGACACAAACATTGTGAAATGCTAACCTCTTGATGAGATTTGCCATCCTCACATGGATTACTCAGGACAATTATTTTTTTAAGATGACTGACCGCAAACCCTTTATTATTACATTAGATTTAAAAAGTAAACTGGATTTTTTTACACACATGCTGAAAAATCTTACTCACACGGCAGATTAAAGTCATGTGCATCAACAATGATGCTGATAGTTTAACAGCAAAAGTTGTACAATTTGTTTGTTTGGCATTTCCAAGCACATTTTAGGCTATTATTCGTGGTTAGAACCGGTACTGAATACCTCCCACCATCCGTAAGAATCAACACTTCCTCACTTATCAGTTTAGCTCCCAGTAGGATTTGAACCGGCAGCAGTTAGAGGCGAGAAGGTTTACAATGCAACACAGTTAACCCCTTGACCAGGGAGGCACTTAAAAGTTGTACAACGTCATTGTGTATCAAATAAACTTTCAAAACATTGGCAGTGTCAATGCATTAAATGTCAATGGTATGCAATCAGTAGGGAAATTCCAACCCTCGGTTATGATAAAGGGAAATTCCAATCAAAAAAATATGAACCAGGGAGTTATAGGCCTTTAACAGATGTATTCTGCTGAAGAGGTTTACGAAGTTTCATTGTTTTAGACTTAATACTTTGGAAGTTATTAGCCACAATCAGTCGTCAGGTAAAAGTTAACTAACAGACGGACAGACATGGACGGACAAATGGATGGCAGACAGACTGACTGACAACGCTATGACATAATACATGTAAATACCTGCATTTGATGAGTAATACTGGTCCAGGTTGAGGTCCTTTAAGGCCACAAACTCCTGCACCCTCACCAGGGACACCCATGCCTCCATCAGTCCATTCAACACCCAGGGAAACGCATTCAGTGGACTGATCAACATCAAAAACAGGGACAAGCTCGTGAAAACCTTAAAATATGAAAATAAGTAAGTTTCCAAAATAATTAAGTTTTCCAATTGATATGATGACATATTGTTGCAGCAATGGTACACTGTTGTACAATGTAAACGAGGAAACATGGTGAGGGTTTATTATTTGCCAAAATGTACCCTTTAAATCTATTTTTTGCTTTACATTTAAAGAATAAAAGCTTAATATTTCAGGTAACCAATCCCCATTGTGGTGAATACTATTCTTCTATACTATTCTGAATCTTGAATAAACCTTTTTATTTCAAATTAATTATGAAACAGCATACACAGCTTATATGAACCACTCTCAATGGAGAGGTTGACAGAAGTATTGATGTTGTATATAATGCCTGCATACCAGAGTACTGAGCTGGTTTCTCATCAATGAGTAAATGGGAATTTTGTATAATATGCATGCATACCTTTGCGGCAGTGAGTTGGTTTCCCATCAGTGAGAATGTTTGTATAATATGCATGAATACCTTTGCCGCAGTGAGCTGGTTTCCCATCAGTAAGAATGTTGTATAATATACATGCATACCTTTGCAGCCGTAAGTATGTTGCATATAATGCATGCATATTCTTGCGGCAGTGAGCTCATTTGCCATCAGTGAGTATGTTATAAAGAATGCATGCATATAGCCATAACTTTGCGGCAGTGAGCTGGTTCCCCATCAGTGAGTGTGTTTTATATATAATGTATGCATATAGCCATACCTTTGCAGCAGTGAGCTGGTTTCCCATCATTGAGTATGCAGTGATTTTTCTGCATTTTGGCCTTTTGAATTGTGAAAAATGGGCGTGAAATCTACAAATTGGGAAAAAGAATAATCCTACTATATTACATAGTAAGGCACTAAAAATGTTTGGAATAGTTTCAAAATCAAGCTCTTATACAAGTCTGGAACAATTACATTGTCAAACAGGGCTACCGGTACATTTAATATGAAAAAAATAAATAAAAAATAAAAATTCTTTGTATTTTGGGGAAATGTTTTGCTTTTTTGGGAAAAATATGAGGATATTTTGGGCCCAATTTGGGCCTAGGAAAATCTCTGGTATGTTATATAGAAAGCCTCATATAGCCATACCTTTGCGGCAGTGAGCTGGTTCCCCATCAGTGAGTAGGTGGTAAATGTCAGGATTGATATCAACACTGGCGTGGTTGCCCAGAAATACACACACATGGCATCCAAGTATTTACGACCCTTCAAACTTTTCAGCTCAGCATCTCTAATTTGGTTGATTTTATCCTCAAAATGATCCTCCCACGAGTAGAACTTGACAACCCTCATGCCAAACAGGATCTCATTCATCACCTAAAAGTTAAATAAAACGACTAGATTTAAAAGTATGTGGTCAAGCATTCCTACAAAATATGTGAAGAAGAGAAAGTACAGCACATACTGGTATATGTACATACAACGATAACATTAAACTTAGCACCTGGAATTATTAACCCTTAAACCGCTAGTAACTCTCGGGCTGATCAGGGTTTACACTGTCTGGCTGCTGATCAGTCATTTCCCCAAAACACCCCTTTTGTCATATAAATGGAATGGGCTTAATTCAAAGAAAGAACAGTCCATTATAAATAAGCAGCGGGTTAAGGGTTAATGCAGCATCGTTTAAGAAATAAAATATTTCCAGCACGTTTATATTATGCCAGTTTCATACCTGGTGGGCGGGACTTGAAGTACCTGGTGGGTGAGACTTGAAGATCATCGATTCCAAGGTGTATGGGACTTGAAGATCATTGATATCTGGTGGGTGGGACTTGAAGATCATCGATACCTGGTGGGCGGGACTTGAAGATTATTGATACCTGATGGGTGGGACTTGAAGATCATCGATACCTGGTGGGCGGGACTTGAAGATCAACGATTCCTGGTGGGCGGGACTTGAAGATCATTGATACCTAGTGGGCGGGACTTGAAGATCATCAATACCTG